>VXAB01004135.1:201319-219960 GCA_013399175.1 Odontophorus gujanensis | reverse complement strand
TTACTTTCAGAGCAGCCTTTGCAAATTGGTTTTAATTCATGAGTTCTATTTTGTTTCCAGTCCTCTCCCTCATTGCATAGGCAAAGGAGTGAGCAAACAGCTATGTGGTGCTTGTCTTCGTGCCCTGTTAAATCACAAAGCTGACAAAGCTGACAGTAGTGGCTCTCTTCTGGGGATGACCTAGGGAAGTCAGAGGTAGCAAAGGTTCAGAGAGTGGTGACAACTCATTTCTCCAGCAGGATGTGCAGCGTCTGAGGCACAGATTCAAATGTGAATGATCCAAATCATTTATTACAGGGTCAAACATCCCTTACATACATTCACTAGTTCTCTCATTTAACTTTCCCACCTGCCATTACATGTCAACAAAAGATTCCACAAACACTCCTTAATCATGAATGTAGGCACTTATCCAGTCAGGGTCAAGAGTCATTCCTACCCACAGGCTTTTCCTCCAATCAAAGTCATTATCACATTGCCATCACACAGCTTACTTGACATCGCTTTTCTCTTCTTCTGGACGTGTCCTTGGTTCTCAACCTTACTTTCTCATGGTGTATATCTTGCTCCAAAGATTCTGCTCTGAATAGTCTTTCTTGTAATCCCACAGGGATGAACTTAGAGGGCAGCTAGAGCTCCCTGCAAGGAATGAACATGGCAAGTGGATTTTCTGTACTGATCACAGTCAAATCTGTCTGTTGTCCTAAAGCTGTTGCCAAATGTCTGTGCTTTCATATTTAATTTCTTAGAGCAGAATTAGTCAGTGAAATATGCATATAGTGTAGTTAGTACTCATAGACTAAATCAAGACTGTTATAGTAACATGGCTAGTGAACTCTTGGAAGGATACAGTAGAGAACAGAAAACATTTCAAAGCTGTTTTCCAAAGTAGGTAATTTCTTATAATGATTCTTGGTTAAGAGAAGTGATAAATAGGAGCTGTTAGGGCAGAGATTGCAACTACTCCTGACTTACGTGGACTTTTATTTAGTAACTTGTACTTCTTAAATTTAAGTCATGCAAGATATTCTACTTAGTATCCATACAGGACATTTTAATGTCTTTACTCACACAAAAAGCTGAGCAAGCCATCTTTGTGAGTACATGATAAAAGTGCCCAGATATTCAAGCAGCAATGCCATTGTAATAGTGTGCCTTTAAAGAGAGACGGTGGAGGTGTTGGTGGCTACAGTTCAAGTTATGAATTTGCATCAGGAAGGAAGAAAAAGGTGAATTAGTACAGAAATATTAAAAGTAGATGGGACAGCTGGAAAATCTCTAACAAAGTGCTGATCTATAATTAGGTCCATGTGAATAATAAAACTCTATTTGCTTGATTTGTTGTTCATGCCTGAGAGAGATTTTTGAACTGAACATAGCTTCCGAAAATGTTTGTTCATTCATATTTATTTAACAACTATTTTCTGCTTTTGATAGTTTGTTCTGGCATTTCACTTGGTAAAAAAAATATTTGTTCAGGTGGGACACATTATGTGGCTCTAATTCCTGGGTTACAAGGCTAACTAATGTGCTTATATGTTTCCTATTTCATAATTCATTTCTTGAATATTTGTTCTGGAAACTAAGGTAGATAAAATTTTTTGGAAGAGTACATGAAGCCATAGAAAAAAGTTATTTATGAATTCCAAATAATTGGATTTGTTTTGCATAATACATTTACTCAGGTATAACAGAAAATTGGCTGAAGCAATAAAGAGAGGGTAAGGAGGGGAAGTATATCAATGATGTCCAGTAGAGTGAATCAGTCCACTTACTGGAAATATAAACCAAAGTCTTATTTCTACAGAATAATCACTTTGTTCAAAAAAATTATTAGGAATCAAGACAAAGAACTCAGAATCTAAGTCCAAATATTTCAAGATTTTAAAAAAGAAAAAGAAATTGATGAATTTACTTTTGTACTTTATGTCCTCGTAAGATCTCTGTCTTCAAATAGCCTTTTACTAACTGCATATATTCAGATCTTCATTTAAAAAAGGGTCCTTTTTATAAGATANTTTTGAAGATACTCCAATGAAAGCTGAGTCCTAATAAACATTATTTTCATCAAATTTCTTATCTCTCTTATCATTTCCTTATACTACTATGTGGTAAAACCTTAGCGATAAAAATAAACTGGTACTTCAGCAAACTGTCTTTATTTTTAGAGTATTTTACCAATCTTCAGTACCAGTTTTGCTCAATCTATATTGTAGAGTTCAGATCAATTCTCAAAGAGGAAAAGACAAATGGATTTATGAAAGAGAAATAATGACAAATGTATTTATGAAAGTGCTGTTCTATACATTTTAACCCACATGTTGCAGCTTTCTGAAAATATCCATTGATAGTTTAAACCTTGTGTCTGATATTTAGATGATGGAAATCTGCAGATAATATTACAACGAACATATGCCAACAATGACTGCACAAAGAAGTAGGTCTTTGTAGTATATCAGGGGCTTCAGCATTATGTTTCTGATTAATTTTTCTAAATACATGTATTCTCCAAGAAAATAACAGATTAAACAAAAAGGCAGAAATACTGTTAGCTTATGAAGAGGAAAGGAAAATGTAACAAGAAATTTAGGCTTTATTCAGGTAGAGGAATTAGCTTTTTGTAAATGAGTGTAGATAGTTTTAATTAATTACAAAGCTTACACTCTGCTCTCCTTGCCAGCTTAGATTTAAGGGAATACTGTGAGAAATATTTATCTGGGCAGATGTTTTACTGAGATATTTGTGGAGAAATAATCCAATAATTACACAGTCTTTTAGAAACTAATGTTGTTTAGTTTGTTTGGAAATTAACAACATAATTGAAAATACAATTGTTTGAATTATTAAGGAGGCTCAAACTGTCTGTGTGCTATCCACTAAGAATTACTCTTCTTCATGGAAGGAGAACAGAAAGGCTACCTGAAATATTCCAATAGCTCCACTGGGGGAAATGATTTGATAATAGAATACCCAAGCTCACATCTACAACACCCTATTTCTCTTGTATTTTTTAAAAATATATTTAAACATTAAAATAATATTGTATGTTTGCTTGTTGCAACATTGGAATAGTGACAGAATTGTTGTTTGTTTTTGTTTTTGTTTTTATTTCTGCATACAAAACATAATGAGTGCTTGTGCTCTTTCTTGGTGGTACTTCTGATTTTGTGCTGTTCATGTTCAGATGTTTGATTAATTTAAGAACTGGAGATTACCAAATTAAAAACTACTGAGTAAACTTAACTCCATATGAGAATTTCTACTGTGAACTCTAGGATGCTCTTACATTCTCTCACTTTTCCTGCTGGCTAAAATTAAGTAGTTTGGACACTATATGCATAGCAGCTAAAGAACTATTTTCACAAGAGGAAGCTCCTTTATCAAACTCCAAAATCAATAGATGGGCAAATCTAGCTTCTTTCTTCTGAAGGTAACCTGGAGTGGTTATCTACGTAGAAAGGAAGAAGATCACCAAGTATACCTTAAATCTGTGACGTTTTTTCTTTTATTTTCTGTGATTTATGGTAACAATAACTAGTGGGAGGTGAGTGGTATAAACTGTGACCTTTGCTAATAGTCAAGAGTAGATTACTTCACCCATCTGTTCCCAGAGCTGTCTGTATGTGCTTATAATGAACATATATATTTCATTCTTCATAATGCAAAATTACTTACAGACACAGATAAAGCATCAAAAGAGCCCTTTTCATCAGATTGTTGTTTGCAAAGGAAAAAATGTTGACTCACAAATTTGTACATTAAACAAAGAGCAGCATTCTCAAATATGTCTGTGAAACTAGAAGCTTAACTTTCTTATCAAAATTATTTCTATCATAGAACCATAAAATACCCTGAGTTGGAAGGGATCCACAAGGATCATCAAGTCCGAAGCTAAACATCTATGCTCTGAATCACCCTGAAGGAGCCTTTCCTTTTTCATCTTTACAAGTAGGAGAAAAGCCTTCTTTAGACTAAAACTAAGTGTTACATCATCTGAAGACTGAAAGTTGCCTAGGAAATATAACAAAGCCTCTAAAATGAAGTTAAGTAAAGTACATTAGACTATTTTTTCCTCAGTGGAATACCATAAACATTTCAGTCATCTAAGCATCTGGTAGACTTTTAACATCTGATTAACTTACTTTGAAATTACTTTAAAAATACGGTATGATTTTTGGAGTACTCATTTATTCATCTGTATTTTCACCATCCAAAGTGTAGATAAGTTACAAGTAAGAAATCAAATTTCTGTCATAAAGATACAAAAAATACCAAATCATCAAGTCCTAGCTCCACATTTCTGGGTGATATTTCTCCATTATAAGTTCTCTAAATAACTTTATATATAGCAAGATTGATTATCCACCACTCGTCCTTTCTTTGTGGTACTTCTTAATCTAGATAGGTTGGTTCCCATTTTAAAATACATTAAGATAGAAAAACATTTAGTCTTTTGGTAAGCATAAACCCTTAAGACAAAATAATCATTTAATTTTTCTTGCTCTGATACCTCTCAAAATTATGACCAACACAAATTTCACTGTTTTGAACCTCAAAGTATTTTTTGTTTATTCAAGCTAGCCACGTTGTAAAGTTCAGATATAAATTAAAAAAAAAACATTTTTTCACAGCAGTTGATGAATAAGGAAGCCAGAAACATACATTCTAATTAAAAAACAAAAAACAAAACAAAAACAAAAAAAAAAACAAAAAAACACACAATAACCTTTTTTTTCATTGCAAATGGATGTCTCTACATTCCTCTGCTCTCAGTATGAATTGCAGTTTCCACAGTGTTTACTCTGTACTCTCACCCTTCCTGATCTTGTCTACTAACCACCATTGCAAGTTCTCATGATGATAACGATGCATCTTGCATATCAGAGGCTCATCAAAGGCTCTGGAGAGTCTTTTTAAACTGTTCTCTAGGTGCCAAACTTAAACAGCTCCTTCTTAAGGCTTAGTAGACAAAGAATAGAAGTTCTCCTGCTGATTGATGCAGAAAAGGAGTCTAATTAAAATTATTCTGTGTATTTCTACAAAGGAGCCTATCTCACTGAATAAAGAACTTCAGGGAGATTAAGTAGCTTACTTGAGAGAACTCCTTCTCTGTCATTAAGTTAGGTATCTGAAGTGCACTGGTGACTCCCCCTTCATTTTACATTTTTCTTTGTGTACCAAAAGGGATTCTGAAGGAGTTCTCTCCTGTAAGTAATTATGAAGAAAGCAAAGAAGTAATGACACGATGAAATTGCAATTCCCTTTTTTTTTTTTTTTTTAGATAAATACTGCAAAGAAGTTGAAGATGATTGCCTCTCTGAAGTGTTTTCTCTCCTACTGTTTCATAAAGCCCACGTGCAGCTGAGCCTTCCGACATGGAATAAAATGGTGGTCTGTGAACAGTAAGAGTACCTTGCAACCTCAGCAACACACTATGTGCTTCCGCTGGCTGTGGGCCAGCTATATTTGTGGAGTCAAGCAAATTATAGCCATAATAGTGGCACTTAGAGACAGAATCTGTCTGCTTACCCTTAGCAAGACTCTGAATATGCTAGGTAACTCTGAAAGCCGTATTTGCTTTTGTGCTGTGGGAAGAACCAAGTCCTGCACAGCCATGGTCAGCCAGTAGAAATTGTATCCAGAAGCAAAAAGTGAAAAATGTGAAATGAAAGAGAAGAAAAATGAACTACAACAGAATGTAAGAGTTAAATTTAAGACTCAGTGCATCTAATTAGGATGCTAAAGTACCCACTATGATTGCATTTCCTTTCCCTTTCTCTGACTTCTCTGCTGTAAAAAGCATGAAAATAAGCTCTTCTTTCCCAGCAATGTAATGTAATGAAAATGATATCACCAAATATCATACAATGCATTTTACTGGAAAACCAGGAAAGCAGTACTATTCATTTATTCTAAGATTTCGAATGATCTTAATGAGTTCCTTTCTTTGGGAAATCTTTATTCACTTCAAGTGTATATCTTTATGTGAACAAACTCAGAAAGGAAGAGCAACCTAATTTGAAACAATAAAAAATATTCAGTTCTTAGGAGGTAAATGAGAAGGAATAATACATATATTAACCTATGTAATATCCTATCAAGAGGTTAATTCATTATTTTCATTGTGTGAAGCAGTGCTTTGCAGAAAGCAACTATTTCTCCCAGCCTTCCCTGCTCATAGATAGAGGTGCTGAGGAAAAATTAATGAATGGTTTTCCATTTCCCTTCTAAAGGCTGGAAACTGGATAGCATCTCCAGAGCTCCTTCTTCACTTTCAGTCTGTATTCAGTTCTCTGAATGTCTCACAGTGCACATGCAACCATAGTAAAAGCATTTTAGGAACTGTTGGTGATGTTGTAAAAAAAAAGGAGACATTTGCCTTCAGGTCAGACTCATTACACTGATTGTGGGATGATTCCAAGAAGACCAGAAGAGTTTGAGTCATCAATATAACTTGTATCACATGCTTTCTTCACAGGAATACCCTGAAAGGCAGGGGAACAGAGAGAGAAAAAAAAAGAAAAAGAAAAAGAGAAAGAAAAAAACCCTGCAAAAACCCAGAACACTGTTTCTCTCTCTGTCAAGATAGCCACTTGGCAGAAGACAGAAGATTACAATTGTGTGGAAAAGGATACATGTGTGGTCAGAAAATAAGGACTATCATTGCCCAGTTCATTCAATCTGCTTTTCTAAGAATAACTGAATAAAGTTTCTATAAAAGGGGAAAAAGTGTCAACACTTCCTTGTAGGTTTTCTGTTTGTTTGCTTGTTTGATTGATTTTCCTTTTTTGTTTTTGTTTTTTCCTGGAAGAGTATTTTGCATCACAAAACCAGGAACTTGACTGATAAACCTAAAACTATTGCCTAACTTTTTAGAAACCTAAGGTGTGGTTAGTTAGGCAACACTATAAACTAGAGGATTTCTTCCATAATCAGTGGAAAGATATGGGAGAGGACGACTTGTCATACAAGAGTACCTATTTTAGATGTGTCCTAAGATGGAAAAAAATGTGCTCTTGGAGTAGTAGTGTCTTTTTATTAGCAAGATGATGAAAGGATATTATAAATAATTAGATTTTTTTTTAAATAAGAATATGTCTTTTGTTCAAAAGAAATGTAGCAGCTTCAGAGCAGAATCTGCTAGGTCTGTCTCCATGCATGCCATGTTGTCAAATGCATTTTAAACTCACACAGACGAGATTACTCAAAATGTTAAACTCTTCCCAAACTTTCATATGATCAGTCTGAAAAGACTTTTCTAGGATTACATACTTTCCAGAAAAGTGGGATAAAATGTGGAATAATAAGAAGGGAGAAGTATTCTTAGTAACTTAACAATCTTCCTAAATTCAGTCCTCTCTTTTCCACATTGTTCATACCACAGACATGGGTGGAAAAGGGAAGCAAACAGCATCACATCAGTGCATCACAAAGAAAACCTGCCTGGCATTCTAATTTAGGTATTGTAACTTAAGAGGTTCAAAAATATTCTATATTAGTATACTAAAATAGAAACGTTAACTATGAATTGAACAGCAAGGTTACATCTGAAAGTACTTTTTTATTTTTCCTTTGAGTGAAGGTGAGAATGAGAAAATGAAAACTATTTGGCTGATCAAACATAAGTCTTTCTATCTTGCGCTCACATTTCTTACTTTATTTAAGGAAAAGATAATAAAGGAGTATTTCTGAGAAAAATCAGATATTATCTCCTTGATAGGAAGTGCCTTTTATCACGGGATAGCTCTGGGATACCTATAAGGCAACAAAGCTGAAAAAGGGAAAAATAAATGTCTTCAGTTTCTTTAAAAACATAACCAGGCTATAGCATTTCTAAGAAAACAGCATAGAATTAGTAAGAAAGGAAAAGAAGGCAAAAATACTTTAAATGTTGTAATCTACCTTTTGGTGGTTCTCCCAGTCCTTTTTCTTCCACCGCCATATGGGGGGACCTTTATTCTTCTGCCTGTCTCCTTTCTGCAAGCCTGATTTAAAAACCCATTGCAATCTTTCTCCTGATCTCGGCATGCTTTGGATCAGACCTTACTCTAATAGGCATAGACTAATTTGAGGGAGACATTTATATTATCCTCCTGCTGCAGTCATGTGCAAAAGTTATATTCCACTTGTTTGATGGCTTCAATTAATGAAGAATAGCCTCTGCTCATTTCAGCTCATGCTCAAATGCACCATCTGGATGTAGGTACAACTGAGCTGTCATTATAAAGTTGTCATAATAAAGATGACCTGCAATTTTTGAAAGAAAATACAAGATTTCTAGATTCTGTATTATCTGTTCACTCTTCTGTGGCTGAAAATATCAACAGACAAAAACATGTTCTCATTCTCTACCAAGAAGTCTCAAAGGATGAAGAGCAAACATCTGAAAGATAATTCAATCAATTAAACAACATTAATGTCTTCCAAATTTCTACTTTACAGTCTCTTAAACTCCAGTCTGACATACTTTTATGGATGATAGTTAATCCTCTGATTTTGTGAGAAAAGTTTAAAAAAGTCAGGCCAAAGAGACAAAATAGAAGGTAATGTGGAAATCAGGAATAAAGGACAGTGCAAGAATTAGATCTATATGAACAGGAATTAGTAGCATCGGTGTCTGCTTGCATGAATATGAATTTCCCAGTGCTTTGGTCCAGGTGCCAGGAGCTTCCTCACAATACTTTAGCTTTCTAAAAAATGCTGAACAAAAAAGTAAAACTTTATGAATGTGATAAAGAATAAAGTAAGTTCTTTGGTATTGCTGATATAATAGAAGCAGCATGGATATCATTCTTGTCAGTAAATAGATGCAGATAATTAAATCTCTGACTCTCTTCACAGGTAATGGGTAAAATAATACCTAGACATGACTGTAAGTAGTTAAAATAAAATTGGTTGGCCTATCATTTTGCCTAAAAATAATTTCCTAAGGAAGAAAAAATATTTCAACTGTAAAAATAAATAAATAAAATAATGATGTAAGACAAAATGATAAAGGGCCTGTAAATGTTTGTTTGATATTAGAAGTGCTTGATGACATTCTAATACAAGGGTTTAATTGAGAACTTATTAATAATCACTGCAACAATTGCACTTACCAGTAGAACGGAACTTACCAGAACAACACAAAAAAAAATAAAAATTCTACTATTTTGAAAATAGCCTCGTTTAAGATTATACAAAAAAGTGATTTGCAATTAGGAAATACAATTTTTAATTAATAAACAATGCAATTATAATACATTACAAATACAAGACATTTCTCTCAGGCTCTGCAAGCATCTGAAAGACACACTTACTCTTTTCCAGCTCTCACAATTTTGTACTAAAAAATCAAAGAAAAACAAGAGACTAATGCAGAAAACTGTGGATGACTGTATGCATGATGTTAGGCAAAATTATAAGCATATTTACTTTGAAATATTAAAGCTGCTCATTCTGATGAGTTTTTATTACTCATTAAAATGTTTGGTCAAGAATTATTTCTGATTGTTAAACAAAAGTACTTGCACGAAGAAAACATGCATTTAGTTTGAGCAACGGCTTCAAGTCCCTTCAATTTTGTGCAAATTCATTCTGTTAGACTTTGTCCTCAGTGCTCGATCAGCTATCTATCATCTTACATGTCATGAGCCAAAGAACTAAAGAGTGCTAGCACTAACTGTATTGACCGAAGCATTCTGTGGCAGCACCTGCTGAAACTACTCTAAGGAGACTGATCTGCAGAGCACCTGGTGACCTGCCAGCTAGAGAGACAGACCTCCATGAATTCTTTGCACTTGCTAAGCTTTGGGATATGTCTAATAAGTATTCCCAGTAAAAACTCTCATTTCTAAGTGAAGTCAGTACTTCGCACCAATACATTTATTCAGAATGAATGATGAATATGGGGATGTACTTCCATATTTTTTAGGAAAGTTTGTCCCTTTTCTTCATGTTCATAAAATTAATTTACCTAGTCTAAACAAAATTCTTTCATCTACATGAGATCTATGATAGCAGAATGTTAATGGATCTTCACAAGAAAGCAACAACATTATATCCTTCAGATATCATTCTTTCCTCCTCCACACACAGTCAGCTCCTTGATTTTCAGATATGGTTTTATAGCCTTATTTTGTTCCCTCGAGCTCCAAGACCTAACACTAAGGGGCACTAGAGAACTGAACTGCATCTGTTCAGATCCATCAGGAGCCAGCTGCTGCAACAAACAACATAAGATTCAGCGTGCTGGGTGGAGTGGGAATGGGGCTTTGGGGGAAACATAACAGACGAGACAACAGTTCTGCATGACACAGCCACTGTTACAGAAAACAAACTGGAAGTGCAAAGACGCACACATTTCAGGAACACTGAATGTCTTCTCATCATAGTCTGTTGTGGGGTTTTGAAAAAGAACTCTCACTCTATTTTTCCAGACAAAAGTAGGGAAATGTGTGAAAATAATAAGATTTTTTTTCATAGAAGACAAGTATATCTAAAAAGTCCTAGCAGATTGGAAGTGTATTTCGTTTGATCCTAGCCAAGTGTAAACAGAGGAGCACAGAGTTATGCTTGTGTTCTTAGATTACATTTCGGATGGGGTCTAGATACTAGCATTTTTTTATTACCATCTAGAAATTCAACTGTGGAGATAAAGAACATTTCTGATTTCCCTATGTATGTCAGAATTGCCTTTACCCTCTCATTTTCCCAAAAGGAAAAAAAATATATACCTGAAGGAGAAAAAATCAAGCCTATTTGCCAGGTAGGTACTCCAAAACTGATTTCCTTCACCTCATTTAACTTCTAAATAGAGAATAATTATATCAGTGCCACATATCTTATATACACTCTGAAAATCTCAGATTTCCTGATTTTGGTACCTGTTGCTCATTCCAGATTTTTTGTTCTATTTTTTTTTTTTTTCTGATTCACTCCTACTTTTCCACTGAAAAATACAAAAGCAAAGAAGCAAAAAATAATTCAATAAATGACACTGCAAGTTAGACAAGTTATGTTGTTCTGAATAAAAGCTCTGTCATGATCATCTCCCAGAATGGAAGACATTACAAAAATGCAGTTACACTACTGGGCCCAGTATGTCAAATCATTGGAATCGGAGCTCCAAGACCAAAATTAATAATGTACCATTAGCAGATGGTGTAAGCTGTTTGACTGAGAATTGCAAACTGCATTCTGATTGAGTATTGTAGACTTTTTCTTACAATATCAGCATTTGTTTCTGTCTCTTTAAATAGCCTATCAAAATAAAATCCACAGTTAACTTCTGTTCAGTGTTGAATTTGACTTATAGATCTTTTAAGGACAGATGAGACCATTATGATAATGTGCCTTGACCCCCAGCATAACACAGGGCATAGAGCTTCACTCAGCAATTCCTCCCTCAGGTCTGCATCTTCTGTTTAAGGCGTACCATTTCCTTCTTACAGACATTCAACCCCCATTATTGCTCAAAATGATGGAAATTCCAGCACATTCCTTGGTAAACTCATCCCCTGGTTAATGACAGCTGCAACCATAAAAGGCTCAAGCTTTTTCCTCCTCTGATCTGGTCTAGTTTCAGATTTAATCTCTCACAGAACTAGAGAACCATCAGAAACTATTAGAAAGGATATCACTTTATAGACCATGTCCATGTTTGTTAAGGATAAAGCTTTCTTTAACCAAGTAAAGGGGAAAGCTACTTTTGGGGGGTACAGCATGCACCTTGTTCAGGGACCTTAATCAGTTCTAAGTGGTCCTTTCCTTCTAGGTGGAGAAACCCTTGGGAACGAGGATAGGCATGTCCTCTAAGCCTTTCACCAATCCAATGGAGAAATAAGAACATACAACTTTGTTGTGCTCTGATCAGAAGCACACTTGACATCTTGAGAGTAAGACTTTGTAGAGCCAGGCTAATAGAGGTCTTCATCTGATAACATTCAACCTATTCTCTTGTCTTGTAAGGGATTCAAGTGCATCTGCTGTGGTTACATTTAGGTGCCTCAGCAAGCAAGATAAAGTGACCAAACAGTATGTTCATTTAAGCAAGAGATTCTGCTGGTAGGGTCCTGAAGATAGTGGGATCACTGCTGTAGGTGTGAGATCATTGGATTATCAGATGGCTTTCATCACCCTAGTAAGACAGTTAACCACATTCTCTGTCTCTTTCTCCAGACAGTGACATCCTAAAGGTGAAACACAAAGACTGGCAGCATTTACTCAGCTGAAGCATGCCAGACCAGGGTTCTGCAAAACTTCTTTTGTGGGAACAACTTGGGGTTTATGGGCATTTTGCTTCCCTGCTCGCCGATGGGAAAGCAAGAAGGTTATTTTCAAGCTTATTACTGTGGGGCCAAAACCTGCTGGGATCCAGCCTCTGGGGTTTTACATGCCATTTGTGATTTGCTGTGACCAGGACAGACACGACAGCAGCCGTCACCCTGAACGGACATGGCGTTTGGGGACACAGGGGAAGAAGACCCTGCAGGAGAGAGGGCTGGAGCACGGATCTGAGCAGTACCTTCAGCAAGGGGGAAGCAGGGAGGTGAGTGGAAGGAGTTGCACTGAGGAGGCCCTTTGGAGGGGCCATGTGGTCCCTAGTGCCTCTCCCACCTCCTCCTCCTCCTCAGGCAGGAGGAGGCAGACTTGCTGCTGCTGCCAATGCGCCAGGATAGAGAGATCTCGGCGCGGGAGGAGATGACGCAAAAGGCAGAGCTCCCCCCAAAAAAGTGTTTCTCCAGGACGAAGATGGCGGCAACTTAGCCCAAGGGCCCAAGATGCCTGTGGCCATCGGGGGCCCCCAGCCAGGCAGTTCCGCCCCGTGCGCCCGGGGACACCGCGCCCGGCGGCAGCAGCGGCGGCAGCCGCAGCCCATTGTCACCAGCGGCGGCGGCGGCCCCGGCAGCCTCCTCCTCCTCTTCCTCTTCCTCCTCCTCCTCTTCAGCATCCTCGGCAGCGCTCCGGGAGCCCTGCAGCAGTGTCTCTCCAGTTAGAGCGGAGGGGGGAAGAGGAGAAAGAGGAGACGGAGACAGCGGTGCAGCATCTGTGCCGCGGCTCGGGGCTGAGGAAGAGGAGCGGCGGCGGCGGCGGGGAGGAAGAGGAGGCGAGGAGCCCTCCCGGAGCCGTCCGTCGGCAGCGGGGGACGCGACATGCGGCTGTCCAGGGGCAGCGGGCTTTTCTCGGGAGGGAGATGGAGAGCTGCGCTCTGACCATGCCTGGGTGAGAGGGGAAAGGACCAGTCGCGCAGCCCCGCCGCCACCAACTATCACCACCACCACCATCTCCTCTCCCTCCTCCTCTCTCTGCGTTACCGCTCTCGCCTTCTCCGCGGCACTCCGCGGTGGATGGACTGGGGCTGCTTCGTGTGGTGAGACCAAGGCTGAGCCACCGGCCAACCCCGACGCTATCTCAGAGGAAGAGAAAGAAGAAGAAGAGGGAGAAAGAGAGAGAGGGGGAGAGTGGAAGAGGGAACGAGCGAGCGAGCGAGCCAGCGAGAGGAGGAAGACAGGCAAGAAAATACCCCCAATCTTTTAAGTCAATGCATATTGTGGTGACACCGGCAAAGGAGCCCTCACGGTGGAGTCGGCCAGGGCTGTGCGTTCCCAAAATATGACCAGGGGTGCTTGGATGTGCAGTCGGCAGTATGACGACGGTTTAAAAATCTGGTTCGCATCCCGGGAGAACGAGAAACCCTTCGCGGATTCAGAGAGGGCTCAGAAATGGCGACTGTCCCTGGCATCGCTCTTGTTTTTCACGGTCCTGCTCTCTGATCACTTGTGGTTCTGCGCCGAGGCCAAATTCACGGGCACCGGAGAGAAGGAACAGCCGCCGCCCGACAAACCGGAGCCCGCGGAGCCGGAGCTGCCGCCGGGCATGGGGGAACCGGCTCCCCCCGCTCCCCGGCTCCTCACCCCCCCTGAGCCCTCCCTCCCGCCCTCCCCCGGTAGCGGCGGCGGCGGCGGCAGCGAGCCCCGGCACGGCGAGGCTGCCTTCCTGGGGAACACCACCGCCGCTCCCCCGGAGACGTGCCCCCCCCCGGGCCGCTCGTCCGGCCGCTGCTTCAGCGTGGGGGACGCCGAGGCGGTGTGCCGGAGACGGGGAGAGCCGGGGCGGCCGAGGGACGCGGGGCAGAGCCCGGCTCCCGGCTGGGACCTGACGGATTTTTACCTTTCCTTTTGTAATTCCTACACACTTTGGGAGTTGTTCGCCGGGTTGTCCAATCCGGACACTTTGAACTGCAGTCTGGATGTGGTGCTGAGGGGGGGAGGCTCCTGCAGCCAGTGCGTCCAGGCTTACCAGCGCTACGACCAGCACGCTCAGGAGAAATACGAAGAGTTTGAGGTTATGCTCCAGAAGTATTTACAGTCGGATGAGTACTCGGTGAAATCGTGTCCTGAGGATTGTAAGGTAGGAGACCCTGCTGTGTTTCCTGTCCCTCGGCGGCGGGCTGACGGCGTGCCTTCCGTCCGCGCGTGTTCGTGCCGTCTCTCCTCGCGTTGCGCTGTGCTGTGCGGATGCTCCGCGTTGGGGGATGCTCGGGGTGAGCCTGGAGCCGGCGGTCGCGCTCCGCGGGTGGGTGCAGCCGGGGCCGATGCGCAGAGCCCCCGGGTGAGCGCTGCTGAAAGGGAGGCAGGCAGAGGGGGGATGTTAAAAAAAAATAAAATAAATGAAAGAGTGATTCTCGGCCCTCTGGGAGTGCAGAACTGGATTTCCCCCTCCTCATGAATATGCGATTGGCTCCGTCTCGGCTGCCGGCACGCAGCGGGCTGGGATGCGGCTTGGCGGCAGGCAGCGACGGGGTCTGCATGCCAATGAGCGACGCCCTAGATGGCAGCCGGGGCCGGGGTCGGTGGGGGACGCGGGGTGGTTGGACTCTGCGCTATGCCCGAGGGACGGGGATATCGGCCTCTGCCTGCGGCTGGGGGATGCGGGTCGGTTCCCGTCGGCGTTTGGTCCCGCGGGAGTTGGAGCAGGGAAGGGACCTTGCCTTCAGGTGCTCGGCAGCGTCTGTGGAGTGGAAGGGGATCGAGGAGAAGGTGAATGGGTGTAGGGAGCGCAGTGGTTCTTGGCTGGGAAGTGATGATAACTCTTGTCTGGTGACGGCATCTCGCTAGGACTTGGTCGTTGGCTTTGGCGCCAGCAGTGAGTGTTCAGATGTCTGAAGAGGTTTTTGATTTCCTTTGTTGGAAGGCACGGTCCCATTTCGGTTCTTTGGAGTTGTTGTCTTCGCTATACTTTTGCACAAGATTAGTTGGCCTAGCTCTCAAGACAAAAGAAGACTAGAAAAAGTGCCATCTTCTGCACCTTAAGTAACTATCTGCATGCTGTTTTCTCTGTTCATATATTTACTGAGTGCCAGGACAGGTGAATGTTTTCTACCCTGAACTGGATTAACTTGGCTACTGTAGAACTATGTTAACCAATCCGACCCAATCCTACTTTAGCAGTGGAGCACAACAGTGAGTACAAATCCCCGTGCTGAGCAGAAGGCCAAGCGATAGCTCAGTGCTCTGTAACTTCAGCAGGGCCTTCTGAAATCACTTAATAGTGACAGCACATCCCTAGAACATCCTACTCCATGGTCAGGTAGTGCACTCTACGCATATATACACTTGAAAGTTCAATCCTCAGTCCCTCCAGAAGCTGAAATATCCTGATATTTCATTGAATAAAGTTAGAAAGTTACCTTCCCTTCCCAGCTCCCCATGAAACCTGACAAATGTGAAGTAGTTTCATTAGTAATTTTGACTCCACTGTTATCTGAAGTCACATATGTTTTATGCACTCAGTTACAGGTGATGTAAATATATTTCTGGAGTGAATCGCTGAAGTAAAAAAGCATAAATTGGATAAATAAAAAGCGTGTCAAATATAAATAGATGTCTACTGCTGTGAGGACATCTTTGCCATTTCAGTAACTCCTTTAACCTAGAAATTGACCTACTGCTCTCAGCTGCCAAATGAATCTAGAAACTTGAAGTGATTTTCTTTTGTACTGGTATTTAATCAGGCTGAACTTTGCCACGAAGTGTGCTTTTGATCTACAATACATCGCGATGTAAATGGTGCTGAAATGCACTCAGTAACAAATGTACACTATATTATTAGTTCCCTTTTGGGGACTCAATAAAAGATAAATACTGTTCTAGGGATGGGGAAGAAGCTGTTGAAACAAAATGTTCACATGAGATATACAAACAAACTAAAGAAACGTTCCGTCAATGACAAACGTTCAGTTCTGAGTGCTAGACTTGTCAACTGATGGCGTTGTGCAGTGTGATGAGAATTTGGCCAACCAGTCTGTGCTAAAAAAAATGAGATATTCCGAACGGAAAATAATAATAATAATCGTAACAGCAATGAAATAAGGGTGCGACTTAGCGTTTTGTAGGCGTGCGCGGCGCGGGCCGGGCGCGGAGAGGCCGCTGTCCGTGGTGCTGCAGGGCAGCGCCCGCAGCTGGAGCATGTCGAAGCCGAGCCGTGCTGCGGGGAGCCGCTCTGTGCCCCGTGCACCCCGAGTTGGTGCTGCTGATCCCTTCAGGTTCATTCTGGTCTCTGATGAAGCTGGGTGTTAGCGGGCCCAGCGCTCTGCTAGCCACGTGCTTTGATGTGCTTGTACGTGATCTGCTCTGAAGTGTGTGCGGGTGAAGCCGGAAACTTGTAGTGAAAGGTAAAACAGAATGGGCATTGCAAAGTTTTACTGCACTTACTGGCGTTATATACATATTACACTTATAACATTCAATCAGGACATAGTTGCTTTTTTTTTTTTTTCTTCTTCTTCTGTACCAAAATATTAATTTCTATAGCATTGGAGAACTAGATACTTTCTAGCATAATAATCAGCATTTAATTTATATGTAGTAAATAACCCGATATCTAACTATGCACTTTAGGTACACATCATTTGATTGGTTTTTGTGGTGAGCTTCTTTTTTATCTTCTGTTAAACAAAAAATCTAAGAATACTGAGTTCACTCTGTTATCATATATATAATCACTGGCTTAGTAAAATAAAATGCTTTGTTAAATAATGTATTTATATTTAAGAGATCATTAGGATCATTAGTACTCTATGAGAGCTGCTTCATTCACAAAAGAAGAGAGCTTTTTATCCAGGTGACTAGTTATACCTGATGACAAAATCAATAAAATTTACACCAGATATCAGTCAACTTGATACTTTTCATCAAGTATTACTTCCCCTTCCCCATCTCCCCTCACAATGTCAATATGTCAGTTATCCAAGTAAATAGTCTCCAAGTAAATAGTCCGACAAGTTATATAATTCAATAAAGTAATTTTGATTATAGAAAACAGTGCATATCAAAATACTTTTGGTGCATGTTTCTAAAACTTCAGCTCTACCTTTTTATTCCTTTATCTGAAACCATAAGAAAAAGCTTTTAAAATACTCTGTGTTCCACTACGTCTTCTAGTCTCTGAAGAGGATTTTAAATACAGTGTTTTGTATTGCAGAAAGTTATTTTCAGTCAGGAGTTATTTAGGTTATCAGTTCATGTTTATCTGTCTTACATGGTGATTTTTTTCTGTTTTGTTTTAATATATGGATATATTCATTTTAAATAAAACCTTCCTGCAACCAAGGTCGTCTCATTAAACTTCTCATTGAGGTCCTTTTTCTTTCTTTCTTTCTTTCTTTCTTTCTTTCTTTCTTTCTTTCTTTCTTTCTTTCTTTCTTTCTTTCTTTCTTTCTTTCTTTCTTTCTTTCTTTCTTTCTTTCTTTCTTTTTAAGATATACGGAAAATGCTGAGAATTGTGAATTTGAGAATCTTTAGAAAGCTAACATTGATAGCATATTCATTGTAACAATGAACATACGTATACAGCTTATATAATTAAGAATGTCAGTAGCCACTGAATGGTGTTTAGAATTTCTGGGTATTTATGTTGTCTTACTGCAAATCCATATTCCACTTACTCTGTAAAAGAATTATTGAAGTCTGATGTTTATATATATATTATTTTTGTCCTGTTAATCACATATCTGTAATGATGAAACAATAAATTTAAGTAGGACACCTACATATTCAACCAGGTGACATAAATAATTTGCTTTAGATTTATTGAATCACTAAAGTAATGAAGTAATGGAGAATCTGAATCTACATGTCTGTTTTCCTGCTTTATATTAATTTATTTTTCAAATTTATAAGATTTTGCTTTTGCACCTTTAAAACCAATGGTTATGCTTACAGAAATTGTTATCGACATTCTCTATTGGTGTAATACACGTTTCCAGAATACCATTTTTATTTACAGCATGACATAGGACTGTATTCTAACAATTAATATAGGACTGTATTGGATTGACATTAGAAGACACAGTTCCTCATAATGACTTGTCAGCTATCTATCAGGGGAAATACTCAAGTTCTTATTCTTAAAACAGTAGACAATCGCTCTCTGGAATAAAAGAAAATTCTGGCTACTTCTTATTAACAACTGGGTCAAATAACTAAGTAGGCCATACTCATGAAAAGTTTTTTCTTTTTCTTTTTCTTTTTTTCTTTTTTTTGTGATAGAACTGAAATTTTTGTGAAAAGTACCTGAGACCAACACTTTTTTTAAAAAAAATATATTTGTTAATATTGATTGTGTTTGAACAAAACCTCTCAGTTATCATTTCTCTGACA
>VXAB01004135.1:146934-200340 GCA_013399175.1 Odontophorus gujanensis | reverse complement strand
AGAACTGTTTTTTTTTTCTGTTATCAGGTTTTCTTTCTTCTTCTGTTTTTTTTTTTGTTGTTGTTGTTCTTTGTTTTTTTTTAAATTATTTTTTTAATGAAAGAGCTATATTCAGTTCCTTATATTTGAGTAAAATGATGACTGAAAGTAATTTAAAACAATTAAAATCACATTTGTTCTCATTTATCTGGAAATATCAAAGCCTATAATGAATCATGACTTTTCCAAGAACTTTTCCTAAACAGCATATGTAGTCTAATTAGATTTTTATTTAAATTCTCAGTTACACCGTCAGAAAAGAGCAGATGAGAAATATGAAACCAAAAGCTCAAGTGATAAAAGAGCCCTTCTGTTACAAAAGGTCACATAGACTAGCGTCTGCCTGAAAGTTAGACATTTCAATTACACATCTTAATCACACAATATTTATATTTTATGCAACAATGATACCTAAGCTAATCAGAAGAAACTCTTAAAAATTAAACTTTCAGAAATCTGCACTAATGGCCTCTGTTTAACACTGGGAAAAAATAGGCATTAATTACTGAACTGATCCATTTTTTAGAATGTCCTGAATTTGACGTAATTTAATTTAAACATTTTAAAGCCCATTTTAAAGTGAAGAATACACTATATTAAAAAGCCACGACACTGAAATGCATCTATTTTTAAAAGTTTTGCTTGACATACTGTGAAGACAATGTGATCGTAAAAACTGATGTTTGCACATTACTTGTTTTGTTGAATTTAAACATGTAGAATTTTAATTATTTTTCAAAACTACTTTTAGATAAACATGTGGATGAATGTCGTAAGTCTGGTCTTGCAATAGTGCAGTGGTGTGTTAATGTAAGGAGTAATGTTTACTACACACTAACAGACTTTGTATTTTGGCCTAAAATCCTGAATTCAACAATATATTTCTATCTTCTTTTCTTTTTTCACTTTTCCTTTTGAGCAACACTGAAGACTACATGTTTATAGTCATTAAGTTGCTTAAATGGTTTGTTGGATGAGGATTACATCTCCCTGCTCCCAGTAGAGCATATTTCCCAGAGCATTCTTTCTAGAACTGAGTTGATGCCACCTAACTTCAGCACTTCAGAATTTTCATTTACTTAATCATGCAGATATTAATCCTATTCATAGTGTTAATGGGTACTTCATTCCTGGTTTAGGTAAAAAGGTCTGCAGATGACTGGAGCAGAGTAGTTGAAGTGAATTCCATCATAATTCTGCAGACGCCTCTTAACACATCAGGGTATCAGAGTCACATGACTAGAAATGTCATAGATCAGCTCTTGATTTTATTTTGTTTACTAGATCTTTGCATGTGGTAGTAGAGTTCACATGCACTTTGTAGCAAATGCAGCAGTCTTGCTCCTTCATGTTCTTCTAGGAAAAATAATCAAAATGCAAATTACAGTTCTATCACTTATCCTGCCTAAAAATCATTTGGTCTATACTTAGTAATTTATCACTTCAGTCTTGCACTAAGTTCCATAATATATTTAGATCTATGAATTGCCTAAAAAGGAAAAAGTAACTTAGAAGCCAAATTCTCAAATATCACTTGTTGATACGTATTGCTCCAAAATATACAAAATTTAAGGAGTTCATCTAACGAAATTAGTCATCTACAACATGGATATCTACGTCAGATAGAAAAATTCATACTTTCTTTGTAGTCAGGGGAGTTACATAGGTAAAGCCTGAGTCAGTTCAAAATAAAGTAGACATCTAAACTAAATCAGATGGATTATACCATGGTACCTCTTTTCTGTTCATTGTCTTTAAGGCACCCTTAATCTCAGATGCAAAACACCTTCACTGTGTACCTCTACACTGATATTAGGTGAATCCTAAAAAAGTGTTTTTGGTATAAAAAAAATTAGTTTTAATGAAATTTTCTTCATGTGCAAAACATGTAACTGTGAGAAAGTCTATAAAATCCTGCTACTTGTGCTTCAACCTAGTGAAATTTTTCTCTTTCACTTCTCTGATAACTATAATCTGCCACTGAAGTATGTGTGAGCCATGCAATCTGTTTCTTAGAGATGAGAATAGGAAAGGGCCTTGTATAACTACAATTTTATCACTTTTTCAAGAGAAGAAGGGCCAAGTGCTTCTACTTAAACTTTTTCACTTTAAAAACTGTACACAACAATTATAGGTCATCCCTCCTAATAGCAATTTTTGCAAGTAAATTCTCTACAGATTATTTCCCTTATTCTTGCTTTTCTCTTTAGAGGTAAGGTATTTTGAGATGTCTGTATATCTAGGTGTAGAAGAATTCCTAAACACTACACTGGGTTTCATTTTCTTCCCTTAGATGAAATCAGAAGGAACTCCCAAGCCTATCTAATCTGCCTAAATCAAGAGACATATGTTCTTAGACTTTCGTGCCAGTTTACTAAAATAACCATACTGTACTTTTCACTGTACTCTTTTCTTGTCAGAGCTGTAATGCAAACATCACTAAGTGAGAGTATGTGACAGTTTGGTAAACTTCACTTAAAGCATCAATCAAAGGAATACAAATTTAGTATTAGGCACTAGAGATACGCTGGCTTGAAGAGAAATGTTATTGTTTTGAAAGTATGTTAGAAAGAGGAAGGAGAAGACTTATTTTTATTGTTAGATTTTTTGATCCAGTCTTGGTTGTAAACAGGTCAGATACATGAAAGATCTAAATAGTTCCTTTAGAACATAGGCACTGAAGAGCTATATCCAGTGAACTCCCTGTACATAATGATAAAGGGAGCATGGTATGATGTAAGCATGGTTGAAGCAAAGTTGGTCAATGCTTAATGTTCTCCAATCCTTCATCTCTTTCATCCAAACTGATGGACCTGTCTTGAAAGCTATGTTAAAAATAACAATGTCTTAAAGCCTTTACAAGAGAACCTGTTGAAGAAGTGGTTGAATGCAACCAAATTTTGAGAGGAGCGAAGAGGATAAATATTATTATAGACAAACTGTGGCTAATTTTGTGTTCCTTTGACATGCTTTGGAGATCCTGATGGGAGTGTTCACCTTTTGTATGGACTGATGTTGAGAAATCATTCAAAGATTTCATCATTAGAAGAAAACTTCCTGGTTAAAAAAAGTGGAAACAATGATATAAAATTACCTACAAACAATATGAATGGGTCTGGGTTTACGGAAATCTTGCTGCAGTTTGGAAGTCTTTCTGAATGTTATAATTGATTTCAATGAAATTAGGGGGACCTTACAGATAGCAACAACAAAAAGTCTTTACTTAATTTTTTAGTTATGACTGGCATTTTAGTTTTTAATTTTTTTTTTTTAATGTAAAAAATTTAGACAAGTACCTTAGTCAAGCCAGTATATTTTGGATTTTATCCTTTAAAATTAGAAATAAAAATTATATTATTCTTGTCGTTAAAATTTGCGCTATATTACAATTCTGATGAATTTATTTTCATGGGAGAAAATTCAGTAGCCAGAATGCTTTTTAACTGCATGTTTAATTCCTACTTCTCCTCAACATTTTAGATAAGATCTTGCCTTCAGTTTGTTGAACATTTAAGTAAATGGTATCTTACGTGTGTCAACACAGTCCATCTCTGTAAAAAATCTCTATGAAGTTCCTTTATTGCATTTTTAAGACATTAGCAATTCAAAAGCAGAGGGCATTCTTCATTAAAGGAAAGAGGAAAGGATGATTTGTTAGTGATACTTATAAAAATAGTTTTTCTCATTTTATTCATCATTCTTTTTAAGAGAGTTTCCACAGTCTGACAATTGCTGATTGGATGATTATTACTTTATTGGTTAGCTTTATCTCCATATTTCAGGTCTTACATTCATAGATTCTTCTCATAAAAACTAATTCTGTATGAGCCCTATTTATTTAGATAAATAGTTCTGCTAAGGAGGAATTTGAGAAATCTAAGAATGCTTTAAATTTTATATTAAAAGTTAATTATATATTCTGTGTGTTGTAATAGACAAACAAAATACAATAAATATCAAAATTATTGGCATGGTGTGCATATTATTAATGAAGAAGAGTATACCAGACTGAAAATTCTTGGACAGTTTGGAATGTTTCTCATAAACTCATGTTAGGTGAAAACTGATTTGTTATACTCATTATTTAAAAACAATATTTTTTTGTATTGGTAATAATAGCTTCATCATTTGGAGGGCAATTTTTATAGTTGCTGGTGGTAAAGTTATGTTCTTAAAGGCAAAATACTGTATTTGTATACACTTCAAAGCAGGTTTTTTAAAATAATGTTTAGCTAGTAAATGACATAATGTGTACCAAATAAACTTCAAATAATCAATAACTTTTTATTTATTTAGTTAGTTATTGGTTATTGCAATTGAGGAATATTTTATGCTTGCAGTTGCGTGGAAATTTTTTGTTGAGTACTCTTAGCATTGCCCCCACATGCAATATTTTTTGAAACTAAATTTTTGTATGAAACAGTTTTGGAATAATAAGGACGTTTTGCTGTTCAGGGTTGCAAGCAAAAATGCTTGTGTATTGAAGATATAACTGATTTCTAAAGGCAAATCACTTCGGGGTGAGGTCTGGTATAATAAAAAGTAAAATTCTACATAAAATATGAGAAATATATCTGCAAGTTGTATATACAATTCCAAAATGATCAAAACAAAAATATGCTTTCCAGTCATGTTTTTTATTAAAAATAGCTACAAAACAATGCTTTTGTAAAGGATAAAATTTTGAAAATTTATAAGTGTTTGCTGTAATATCTATTTAAATACTTCTTATTACTAAATTCCTTAAGCAAGTTTCCGATTATTTCCAGTGGGATATGACTCTACTAATTCCAGCTTTGTAAAGTCATGCATGTAGTCTAAACCTCCAGTGTGAGCTGTGAAAAAAGATCTACATTTTCAGAGCATAATTCACTGACCTTGTTATTACTGAGCAAAGTGCTCAAAACACATACGTTCTGGAATATTACAAATTGCATACCACCTAACTGTAAAACATCTTTTCATGTTTTGCTTTTATACTATATTTAGGCTGTTCGTATTGTGTTTCTATGCTTAAAATTGAGACTAGCGAGTTTTGACAATGAGAAAGTTTTTTTTATAGAAGGGAACAATAATGTTGAGCACCTAGTATCCTGCAGATGGGGATGGCCCAGCACATGCTGCCAGGAGCACAAAGACTTTTTCCTCCAAACTACATGTTTGGAGCAGGGATATATGTGGACTATATTGCACTAGCCTGAGATTCTGCACCTAAAAGAAGAGGAAAAACAAGAACACAGCCAAGGTTCTTTTGGGATAGCTTTCTAAATCCTTCATGCATTCAGAGATGTAAATTTTCAGTCCCATTCTGCTTTGGTGTAAATTTTTCCTGAAAATATTTCTGCAAAGAACTGTCATAACTTGGGCCAGTATTATGTATGAAAAAGTAGCTGTTGAACAAAGTACATCTGAAATATTGGCCAAATTCTCTTAATAGCAGATTTTAGGTTTTAAAAATTATTATGTTATTATATTTTTTTATTTTTATTTTTATTCTTCTCTCCTATTCCCCTTTATGCTTTCTGATATAACAGTCCTGTGGGAAATGACCCCTATTATAAGCTATGTTTAGCTAACAAGATAGAGTGTATCACTGGAGTTCAGGAAATGAGGCTTGCTGTTTTATATCCCAATTCAGTTAGAAGTGCATTATGGATTCTTTTGTCTTTATTTAAATCTTATAAATGTTAAAGCTCAATCTTATAAATATGCATTTTTCCAACCTCACTGTATTAACAAAATTAAATCATTACTGCAACAATAGCTTTTCAAAATTTAGCAGCTGAGATTGATTCCTTGGTTGTGACCCGCATATATGCACTGCAAGCCAGTCTCTGCATGGCAGATGCGAATTTAAAATACAGTCTTACTTTCATTTGTAAATATAGAACACATGTACTTTTGTCAGAGATCTGGAGTGACATAAACCAGGACTTGCTTCACGTAAGTCAGTGGCTCCTGATAAATGTAATACTGTTTTGAGAGCAGAAGTAAGTACAAGATATAGATGAAAACTATATGAAATCAAGGGGATGTATCTGACTCAGGCTGATTCGCCTTAGGAACGCTGGCTCCAAAAAGAAAGATGCAGCAAGTGCTTTAAATACTTATGTTCTTACCTTTGACTGATGATACTAACTTGTTACTTGTTTTCAAATTAATTGATTTTGTTTATTTGCTTGCTTGTTTTGACTTATTCTTCTTTATAGTACTTGGTTTTGACCCTATTGTCTTATTCTATTGATATATATACATATATTTTTCTGACAAAGTATAGAAAATACGAGATTGACTAGTTCAGATATCTAGGAGGGAAAAATCTTGAAGACAGCAAAGGAGAATTTCTTTGCTTTTTCCAACCAGTAGTGTAGGTCTTCCACCGAGGTTAACAAGAGATGCTGATAAGCAGTAGTACTGCAAGTTTAAATCCAGAGAAGCTGCTTTGATTGCTGTACTGTATTTATGCTGGTGTAAATACAGTTAGAATTTAAGCGTAAGTTGAAGAATGGATGGGGCAACAGACATTTTTCTCTGTAATAAATTTCAATGCTCACAAAACAGGTAGTAATTTTAACAGTGACTCAAACAAAAATTATGGGTATTGTGCACGCATATGTATATGTGCGATCTATATATATGTGTGTGTCTAACAAGAGATGCAACAAGAAAATTACTGAAGTAGGATGAAGCATCTTGGAGAGGCTGAACTGAAGGAGAAAAAAATCTTCAGTGTGTCCCTTATAATTCTTTAAAATTGAGAAGTATTTTTGGAAGAATAGGGGAATATGACTATTGTTTTTAAATGGCCTTTATTTTGTCCCCTATTTGTTTAGTGATTGATCTGAAAATGCAAATTACTTAGAGCACTTTTTAAAGAGAAAAAAAACGAAAACAACCCAAAAAACATGAATTCAGAAACGCCCTATGGAAAATTCAGAATACTCAAGCATCCATCAGTGTCACGGTAAGGATGCATTCAAGGTCAGGCTGGAGGGAGCTCTACGCAACCTCATCAAGCTATAGTGTCCCTGTTTGTTGCTGGGAGTTGGACTTCATGGCCTTTAAGAGTCCCTTCCAACTCAATGATTCTATGATTATCTGATACACACAACTACAGCTTTACACTGGTCTTCCTAGCTATTTGTAGAGAATTTCTATGTGTTTGGACTGAAATTTGGAACACTGGTTGGTACAGCACTATCTAAAATTACGTGTACCTCTACTACTCAATATTAATAGAATACAGGAAAACCATGTGAAATATTCTGTTTGTGCAATCAGATTATATTTGTTTTTGCTTCTTTATTTGCACTTTTCATGACCGTTTTTTTGCTTGCTTATGTGTTAATTTTAAGACCACAACCTTTTGATTGCTGTGCTTATTTGGAGGATAAGGTTTCTGTTACTGATGTATCATTATTAGTGCAGGCACAGGCTGTCCAGAGGCTGTGGATTCTTCTCCTTCTGGATCTCCAAAACTGCCTGGCCATGGCCCTGAGCACCCTGCTTTCATGGTCCTGATGAAGAGGGTATGGGCCAGAAGGGACCCAGAGGGCCCTGCCAGCCTCAGCCATCCTGTGATTCTGTGATTCCATGTTCATCTGAGTTTTGTATTTCCTCTGGAATGTTTTAAAAGGCAAAATTATGCTAGATTGCACATTATAAGCATGAGTTCCAGTGCCTTCCAAAATATTTATTTAAACTATCTATCTATCTATCTATCTATCTATCTATCTATCTTTTTATTTCTGACTGTTTGTATCACAGGAAAAACATTCCTCCTTAAATTTTACAGGGAATTCAAGTATTTATATTACGAACTTTTCTCATATTTTTTACTATAGGCCTAAATTGTAAATAGCTAATATTTAGGATGAGGAATTCTTTTTCCTCTCTTCTACTATAGTTTAGATGTGCAAGAAGAGATGATCTTATTTTACATCTTGGAGGAAATATATTTATATATCTGAGTTGTATCAAAGTAGGCTCACAGGAAGGAAGAAGAGGTCTGTGAGTTTAATTAAACTTTTTTTTGGGTTACTGTTAAGTCATTGTCTTGTGTACAGGATAGAAAATGGAGCTTAAAATACTTATGGCAAAAGAGACGTCTGAAGTCATTTAATGATACACTAAGGAGAGGCAGAAGATGTGAAAGTGTTTGTTTATCTACAAGTAATGGTGCTACTGGGGAACTGAAATATGACCATAATTCAGCAACATCAGGGCCCCATAACATGAAGTGAATGGTGATGTGCTTCTTCTATACACCTCAAAGGACTGCTTCTGCTTCAAATTCTTTGCTTCACTTTGTGTCTTAATAGAGTTAGAACACAACGCTTTCTTGCAATGTCTGTGCACACTTGGGCACACAGCTCACAAATCTCGAGTGCTTGAACTGTGTACAGGCAGTTGCCCTGAGGCTATGTCTACATTAGCATTTTACTTCAGGTCAGGACTGTGCTTTTGAAATGCATCTCCCACCTACTCCTCTCACTCTTCCCGCATTCTGATTCACATTGCAGAGCAATCTGGGAGCTCACACCTGGGTTGTTTTCCACTGAAAATGTTCCTAAAGCGCTTCTAAAGAGTTGCATACATAAGGGACCCAATGTCTATGTGACTAAAGCTAACCTGAAATAAAAACACTGAAACACATAAAGTGGATGCCAGTCTCCCAACATTGTATCAGTCTTCAGAGCCCTATTACTTGCTAAATTCACTTAGCCATAATTAAAGAGAATGAAATTCAACTCTCACCTCAACTGGGGGTTGGATTTAAGGATCCCTTCAAACCAAGCCATTCCATGATTCTGTGATAATTACTGTATTGACTCTGAAATTTCTTCAGAACTGCAGTGTTAGAGGAACAATGGAAACTGATTTTCTTCCCAGAACTGTAGTACATTTATTTGGAAGCAACTCAATCATGCCATAGATTTTCAGGGTAAAAATTATTGGGAGTTTTGAAGTAAAAACACCTAAGTAAAATAATAAATAAATATATACAAAAAAAAATTAAAAATGTTATAGTTCACTAAAATAACAATGAATATTTCATTAGCAAGGCAGCATATTTCCAGTGCACTTTCTTCCCCCAGTTTTCCACTGGCATGTCTATGGAGCTGATGAGCAGCATGGTGCAGATTTCTGCTGCATTCCTTCCCAGCAGCTGCCAAGGCTCTGTTCAGCAGAACCACTGCAGCTTTGCTGCATTTCAGGCTGCCTCTGTCCTTGCTGTGAAATTCCCAGCACTTTCTCACCATGTGGACATGAGGCTAAACAGAGTTTTCAGTGCTTCATTATGGGAAGTTAGAGTTTTTAAGTTTCAGAATAATTATGTAAACAATCACGAATATGTCTAATTTGAGTAGGGAGGGAATGAAATAGCAGCAATAGAGCTGGTCTGACCTTCCTTCATAAAACTCTGCCTTCCCTGTATTTATACTTATTTTCTTGTTTCCTACCAGGGTCAGTATTCAGTCTGCACTTTAGATGTCAACTGAACTGGCAACCAGAAACTCAGAAAAGCCCAAGCAACTGATGTTCTTTTTTAATTATTTTATTTTCTATATAAACATGAAGAACTAATTGTCCTTAGATTTTTCAGTAGCAAGGACAAGAACACACTTATGGATTTAGATTAATGTAATATAATAAAGATACTTTCTTAGAAAGATTAGAAAAGTACAATGCAGTTCTTTAGAAAACAATACACTAGAAGAATGTTGCATTGTTGATATTGCAGTACTCTTAAACAACTGCAGATGGCTACTGCTTTTAAATCCTGAAAGTACATGGCATGCATTGAGTTATTTTTAGTGAGTAAATGTAGTAAGTAATTTTCCTCCACTTCTGGAAAGAAAATTTGTTATCAGTGTTCTACAGATCATGATCAAGTATCTTCCCTATGATAACTATGTTCCTGAAGATCCATGGACTTTAATATTTTTAGTCTTTTGCTAACTTCAGGAAAGCTTCCTTATATTTTCTCCTGTGGGAAACTCCATTATGGCAAAAAACATGACCAAGTGGCCTAGCAAAAATGGAAAAACAAATAATTTGTCAAACTGGAGTTTAGTTCATTGAAATACTGGGGTGAGACCTTCAGATGATCAGTGCATAACCAACAGGTTACTGAGCTGAAGAGGAACCTGCTAATGAGAATGACTAGTAGATATCAGGTGTTATTCTGCCAGCAGGAATGCAGTCAGAATGGCAGAGTGCACAAACGGAGATGCTTAACTTGGGTCATAATAAGAGTAGATAGACAATGTATTTGCATAAGTCTCCCATTTGATGTATCTCAGATTATGCTTACATTAGTTTATCCTGAAGTCTGAAGGAGCCAATAGTGAAGAATTAGAAAAGTGAAGATAACTTTCAGGCATATTTTCCATGAACAGGAAGTGGTGTATTACACTTCACAGTGATTCACTCTGTGTTGTGTTCTATCTTTGGAAATAAGCAGTCCACAGGAGGCAAAATGAATACTACTATACCAGAGAGTTAGAACATTGTTTGCCAGTGTATAGAGTTTCTTTTTATATTTGTCATTAATTGACGTATTATACTTATGTTTCAAGAAAATACCTTTCCATATGCTTTTCCACTACTATAGTTTAATATATGAAGGGGTGTCTAATTGTTAAAGTTACATTCTTAAAGGCACTTTGAATTGTATTAAAAATCCAGATTTTCTCTAAATGAGTAGCAAATCGACAAACATTTAATCAAAATTTGGCTATTCTTATGTATCAGTCCTGTTTGTTATTTGTAATAGCAAAGTTTGAATTACCTTTCCAATAGTTCCTACTGATTTTTTTATTGTTCATGTAGGATTTTTTCTGGTACATTGTGGTAAATTGTTGGATGCAAATGGAGACTAGGGTTGAACAAGAGGATTATATTTGTGTAAATTATGCTGCAGCAAGCTAGTAAGAATAGTAAAAAATATAATGTAATATATTGAAATGATGATAGAGGTATTTACTGATTATTTTCCCCTTCAACATAAAGTTTTTGGACTATATTTATGGCTAATTACTTACAAAGGCATCTAAGGTAAGTTTCTTGCATGGTAGACAAGATTTTTGTTTGTGTGTTGTACTGCGCTTATCATGAATTTTTCTTCCTTCCCTCAGTGGTCATACTCAGTTTTTAATTCTAGACAAAGTATTTCATATGGTGCTTTCCTGCGTGCATCTATTATTCTTGGCAGTGATAGAGTCCATCTGCTATTGTTTCCACTTTCACTTAGCTCTCTTAAGTGACCCAAAAGCTCCTTGGCCTGCTTTGGCCTTGATTAGTCTAAGACTTGTTACGTCACTTGTAAAAATTTCCATCTTATTGTTAGTTCTATTTCCAGATGACTGACAGATAAATTAAACACTCTTATCCCTAGTAAAGAACTCGAAGACAGCCTGCTGTTAACCCTTAGGTACATGGAGCAGTGACCATTAGTAAATATATTCTGCTTTTGTATGCTGATTTTCGTAGTTGGCTTCTAATCAATAGCAAAGTTTCATTTCCTCACTCTCTGATTACTTAGTTTCTGTTATATCTGTTCCTGGGAAACAATCTCAATAGGCTCTTGAAAGTCCAGAGAAGTTGTATTAACCAGTTATCTTTTATTTGCTATTTTTTAACATACTGAAAGCATTCCAGTGGTTTAAGAAGATACACAAAGCATTAGGACTTCTAACTCTAATCCAATTATTATTATTAGTATTAGTATTATTATTATTACTTAATTGGTACCTTGGCCAGTGCATTTATTACTGCAATAATATGTGTAGTGTGGAACTGCTGAAATTCTTCCCTGGTTTCTCTCTGGAGTTATGTAAAGATGACTGCTGTCCTACATGGTTCAGTATACAAGCTGATTTCAGTGTGAGACTGCATCATTATGTTTTTTGTTGCTCTTAAATTGCCTTGGGACCCTGAACAAACATTTTCCCATTCTTGTGTTCCATTGATTTTTTTATTTATCGATTTGTTCCAGCAGTTTCTCTTATGATATCTGAGTTGCTGAAAGCTCCTTATCTTTAGTGGAAGAGGTTAGTATATCCTTAGTGTTCTGTGGGACAAAGAAGCAGTGTAAATGATAATTTGCTTTCTCAACTACATTCTTGTCTAGTTTCTCCTTTAACTTTATGGGAGAGGCATCATGAACTCTCTTTCAAGAGTGATACATTTTATACCTAGTGACTTAATATATGCTCATTTAGCCACCCTCTTTCCATATTAAGTTGTGTTGGTCGCCGTTCATGTGTCATGAACACTATAAGCATCTCGAGGCAGGTATGCTGGAAAATTCGCATATCCAACTAATATTCAAAATACGTAGTTTACACATTGCAGTTACAAAAATAATAAGGATATTCCTAATTGAAACAAAGATGACTGGGTTGAGGGCTAATTTTATTTTTATTTTTTAATCTCTGACCAAACTAGGATGTACAAAATTAATTGCTGGTTTAAATGTAGTACAGTTTAGTGGCTAGGTATAATAAAAATCTCTACAGTGTGAGAGCAATATCTGCTTCATCCTTCTCCCAGTCTGGATGCCTCAATTCCCAGTCCAGCTAACAGTCAAAATTCCTCAGAAAGGCAAGTCATAACTGACATACTAAGTGTGGACATGCCTAAAGCCAAAACAAGACACAAAGTGTAGAAGGAATAAATACAGTGCTCTTTTTGTAACATGGAGACTTTGTTCAGGGCTTTCAGCAGAGACTTCAAAACCAGAACAAAAAAGCCTCAGCCCCAGGTAAGATCCCTCCACACTGGGATGCTACCAATGGATGTCCCAGTGGCTGCTGCTGAAAGGTGAGCCTGAAAGCTTTCTCTGCTGTTGCTGTAAGGTGATTTTTTTTTTTCCTTTTCAGAGAAGAGTATGCACTGATCAGTTTGTATATGTGCTATAGATCCATTGTGGAGCTTGTGGAGCTTACCAGTACTAATGCTTGTGCATTTGGCAAGTGGTACAGCAAGGCAAGCTGCTTCTGTGTACCACACGGAAGGGAAGACAGCATGTTTAAGAAACATAAGAAAAGGTATGGGTGTAGAGCTGGGTGTTCTAGGGCACCCAGTGAAGACTTATCCCTTCTCCAGGGTTCAAGACAATCCCCTTGTGAGAAGTGTCATTTTGGAGGAAATATCAGAGTTTGTTAATACTGACTTAGGGACCAGTGACAAGCTTGATCTTTCTCTATCGTGCTTTTATTTTTGTGAAGCTTAGAAGAGGTTAATTGGCAGGGTTTATCTTGAAAGAGAATAGCAGGACAAATGTATGTGTGATAAGAAATCAAGAATAAGGAATAGAATCATGGAAAATTTTACTGACATGCAGTTTTCAAATAGGTTTTTTTCCAAGCCTTCTCCTGCTTGCATGTATTTCAGCAACTACAGTCATGTACCTCATTTCATGAAGTGCTGCACTTTAAGCCTACTATAGTACGCGCAGTTTCTGCTTCTGTCTCTTCAGAAAAAGAAATGGCAATATTGTTTAAACAACCGGCCTCCTCTTCCAATCCCTCAAATTTGCAGTTTCATTTTGATGGGGAATACTTTTAATGCTACTGATAATTCTCAAAGTGTTTTGATAGAAAATCTCCAATCACATCTGTTGGATGATAGCTGATCACACATGTTTCTGATAGCTCTTTGGCCTCATAAAAAACTCACCTGCTCCACAACATCTCTCATCATCTGAGCAAGGAAAGAAGTACCTATGCTATAAGAAGTGTGAAGTAACTGCTTAAATTTTCCTACCTGTACCATCAGTGATATGAGGCTTTGGACAGAGCAATAGTGGAACAATTAGCTTGTTAGAGGTAATTCTCACTGGAGTATACCTACTTCAAGATATGCACCCTGGAGAATGTTAAATAATTAAAGGTTACAATGTTTGAAACTTTTCCAAACTTACATGCACAAAGAAAAAGACAGTAGAAACTTTGTCTGGCTAATAGGTTCTTCTGGGTCTTCGGGCATACACAAATGCCTGTTACAAACTTCACAATATGCTCCATTTGTACAAGGGAGTACTCTTGGAGTGTTTCACAGGGATGGAAATAGTATCCCTTCTCTGTCCCACTCTCAGAAGTATTCAGGTAGGAAGTACTTAGGAGGATACACTCTGTCTAAGGAAATTAAAAGCAATTACCTGGCTATCAGAGACACAAAGCACTCATACTGTCAAGATAAAAATTAGGATCTAGCTTTTATCAAATCATAAAGTTAACACAAGAATAAGTGTTTTTTTAATGCTCATCAGGCAAAACATTGTACTTAGTTGGCACTATGTAGTTCTTCTTGAACACAGATGACTAAAGTGAAGCAGAATGTTAAATATTTATCCAGAACTGGACACTTCTGCATGATCATTTTACTGCTGTGCTAAAGAATAAACTAGTCCATATCAGGATTCTTTTTTATTGGTTTGTTTGTTTGTTTGTTTTTATGTTGAAGACCATCTACAGAAAAATCACTGTCTTTACTACAAAAAGCAATGAAGATTTTATTGATGCACTTCACTAATATCCTCAGCCAGGCATAACACTAACCTCTCTTTATGTGAGAAAGAACATAGTCCTTATAGACTGGCAGGAGATGAGGTATCCAGACAGAACAGAAATCCAGACAGCTCTTTGTGTCCCCTCAACCCCTCTCATAGGCAGGACAAGGAAAGAAGTTGAAATGGTTTTGGCTCTACATGGCACCGTTCAGTAAAAACTGAAACATCAGTGTGTTACCAACATTGTTTTCTCCCAAAGCCAAAGCATAACATCATGCCTGACACTATGAAGAAAAAATGAGCTCTGCCCCATATAAAATCAGGACAACCCCTTTAACATGAACCTGAGCAGCTTAGCTGGTTCCTTGCTGGCAGCAGCTGTAATTCTGGGCTTGTAAAAACTCACTTCAGGAGAATATCACATCAGCCTTGCATTCTGACTGGATGTGACCAGTTTTATACCCAGGGGCTAGAGATCTTGTGATAAAGTATTTCCACGTTCTGTTTAGTTAGCAAAAAATCAACAGCTGGACAACTATAGGGTATTATAATATAAAGTTCATTCCATTTGATTTGCCCTCATAGCTAAATGAAATATTAAAAGAAGCTCTTTCATTCACTATCTAAAATAGTGACAATAGAAACTGTTTGGAAAAGTTTGTCTTTACACATTATTTCTCAAAAAACAACTGGAAGTCAGAGGTTTTCTCACACGTTTTTCCTTTTTTTCTCATGTACAGTTCTAAACTGCTTTCTTCCTTTTTTTTTAATAAGAAAAATATCCACTTACTGTCTAATTATTTACATGGTGATAACAAAACCCCAGAACTCTTTTACCCAAACTGTCCCAAAACACATTCACAAGATAAAGCTAAACATTTGGTCCATAAAAGTCTCTCTTTTAAGATGTGCTCACAAAGGCTGTTACTACTCTCCTCTAGCAGAAGATCACCATTTAAAGTCTGAGGGGGCATAGTGCCCCATACAGAGACCGTTTGCAATTTACATGTTGCTGGCTTTTGAAAAAAATATGCAGGGCTGAGTGACTCCTTCCTTCTAGGCAATAGCCTACAGCAGTAGAATTACAGGTGAGTTCCCCCCGGACTGAAGCACTGTGGAGACTGCAGGGCATAAATTTAGAGCTGTCTGCATCATTCCTCAGGAAAGCAACCGAGTGTCTTAAACAATCCCTTGTGGTTTCCCACCATAACAACTGCTGCATTTTCTTCTGTCCAGCCTGGCTGTGAGATGTTTCCGTGTACAGGATGTTCCTGTGTGCTGGCAGTCACTAGCAGTTGAAGCAGTTCCTTGAGATCATTGGCAACAGAAATAAAATGGAAGCAGTTCATCATTTTCGCTATGTAAATGAGCACTGAAAAAAATGGTTAACTCACTTTTTGAGCAGAATAGCTGTTTTCTGTAAATAACACCTACTTTTCTAAGTTCTCTTCCAGAAGATCAACACAATTAGCATTAAAAGTAAGATAAGCTCCCCATGTCCAGAAGGGATATTAGCTAGGCTTCCCCAGGGAATGTCCTTTTTGGAAAAATGCCTGCCTGTTTTCACTTGAGGGTTTTTTTTAATAAACAGAAGATGGTATGTTTTCATGCATATTTTAACTTCTAAAGTGCATAAACTGCTTTGCACTTGAGGATAGTAAAACTGTATCTAGATAGAATGTCTGCATAAAAAGTCAAATTCAAGACAAATTAAAATAGCCATATTAGAGGCTCTCAGATGTTTCTAAACTGAAACGTGACAGGCATTAAAGTTAATTTAGGTCAACTACAGTTTGATTATTCTTGTCTTCTGTGAAGCTGTGCTGCCAATAAAATGCTACAGAAAAACCTAAAGAGCTTTACTGAACAATGAAAAGTTGTAAAGAATATCTAGTAAAGCCTGTCTTCTGTCTTTTTAATTATGGGATCAAATATGTGATCTCAGACTCTCTTAGATCTAGGGGATCAAGTGTTTATTTCAGCCTTTTTGAGAGTTGGTGTGGATCTATCATTTTTCTGGTTGCCATTAACCCCCACCCAGGAATTTTTTTTTCTGACTGATTTTCTCCAGAAGTGCAATAGATTGCTTAAAAGAAACATTGTCTTTGTTTCTGAGGGACTAATCACATCCTGACAGGGGAAATTAAGAACGATTTTTCTCTTAGGTCCAAATTTTCTATATTATAGTGAAGGGCTTTTTTTTGGAGATGAATGATGTTCTCTGTCTGTATTTTGTCCTTTAGGCTACAATATACTTAGGCTAGTAATCAGACATTATTGAATTAACAAAAACATAAAAGGCCCTATGTTATCTTAATGTAAAAGAAAAATAGGACTGTGTGCTTTAGAAAGGCCTCTGTGCTAAGTGTAATAACACAAGTGTTACCAACTAAATCACTTTTGAATTCTCATGGATAGAATTTACAAGCAAATCATGCATTGCATCAGAGCTTAGCATTTCAACATAGGAGATGTTGATCACTCTTAGAGTAATTAGATTTGCTAACATGAAAGTGGGTTGAAGTACTGGCCTCTAATAGGAAATTTGTAAGTCATCTTTTTTCCATCCTGCAATTTTTCCAAGCTGACCTTCTCAATTGTCTTCTCTCTGTGTATTGATCAAGCTGAAAAAGAACTGGTAAGCTAGAAGTGCTATTCAGCTTGGAGGTGTTCTTACTTGTTTCAAATAAAAAAAAAATACAAGTGTTGCTATGCATGCCTAAATTGTATTTGTCTCACTATCACAGAGTTAAATCATGTGACCTCTGTGTAGAGTCTGAATAAACAAGCTTTAAGAGGGGTTTTTCCAGGATTTGAAGGGATTGAAAAAATCCCCTTATGAGCTGTGGTACACTTGGGATATAATTCATTTCAGCAACTTTGCTATCCAAAAGCTAAGTGTCTAGTTAGGGAAGTTAACTTGGCTCCCTATGTAGTTAATGGGGAGAAAATGCTTTCTTCTCTTCTCTAAATGGGCACTTAAAATAGATGGGTTGAATTACCGTCTAAAGTTTCTGCACTCTCTTCATTAATTAGAGAGAGATTCTTCAGCTCTAGCTTCAGTGTCTAAAAGTTAGATCTCAAAGTCTTAGTTAAACTCAGTGTATTGCATGGGGAAAATAACATTTCGAGGGAGTGATCCATCTTTTTCTGACACAGACGTTCATGGCAGAGCCAGTGAATTATGAAAGGAGCCTAGGTTGACAGACATCTAACAAAGAAGATGGGTTAGTCTAGGCAGCTAAAATTAACTGAGATAAAATTATCCCTAGTTACTTGGACAGCAAGTTAGCCACAGCTGCAGAGCAGTATTTCTGCTCTCAAAGGAGAGCGGGGATACAAATCCATCCATGTTATAGATGTGCTGGTGATCTCTGATTGCCTTTTCTCCTGATTTTTTTTTTGTGAGCAAAGCTATGTGGTACTTCAGAATATGTTTGAGAAGCAATGAGCCTCTGCAGGATATCTCTGCAGCAGAGCCTTCTGCAGGGACAAGGATCTTGAATGCTGTGCCTTTGGAGGCTTTCCACAGGCAGCCTGCAGGATTAGATGTCTACAGGAGGTAGGGCTGTTATTTGCAACAAGAATTTCTGAAAGAAAATACAATATTTCCTAAGCGTCAAGGGATGTAGCTTCAAATTATTTTCCATACAAGAGCAAGGATTAGGGCATCTAATGAACTGGATTGCTTAGATGTACGCTGTTCTCTTTATTAACAAATTATGTTATTCTGCATAATATTCTTTGTTCCTCTCTACCATCAGGTGATCTGCTTGTAACTCAAAGACAAGCTGATCTTTAGCATCACTATAGATTTCAGTATATCACTTTTGGAGGAAATTCTCAATCATTTACTATCAGTGAGCCACTGCAGACTAGCTCAATTGCAAATCTGTTTTTCTAGGTTTGGCTTTGTGAGTAAATTAATTCAATATCAAGTAGAGTGCAAGTTTGCAACTATTATAATGTAATTGCATGTGTGCATGTGCTTGTAGTCTGACAGATTTGTTCGACGCCACTCTTTCTATTCACGATGTGAATATTATTAAGCAAATGTGAAAGTACTGGAAGATATATTGGATGATTTCTTTCCTCCATTTTTAATTTTTCTCTTCTGCCCCCCACCCCCCCCAGCAGCAGAGTTTCCCATGGAAAGTTGTGAGGCACAAAAATAGAAAGCAAATGCTACTTTAAATGTCCCCAGCCAACTGATGGAGACAGATACAAGCTGAATAATAAGACAGCAATGGGGAAACATGATACAAGGTAGAGCTATAACAGTGAACTTCAATTCTTCCTTCTACATACCTACCCTTTCTCATTGTAATAAAAAGGTTACTGTAATGAAACTATAATAAGTAGGTTACCCTTAGAATTTTCTTGATGGTCATAAAGGTGTATGTTATGGGCTTTATGCTAGAGTTTTAATCAGTTTTGGCCCTGATCTCACTGTTTTCAGTTTCCATGCATTTCCTCCCATGGGCACCTCCTGGGATGATTCTGGCTGTAACCCAGAACAGGGAAGGTACAGAGACTAGTGGTGTCTAGAAATAGACAGTGCTAAGAGTTAATTCAGTGTGGCTGATACTACTAAGCATTAATCCTTTTTAGGGAACCTTCAGTGAAGCTTGTGCATATTATATCTCTTTCCTTTGTTTGCACCCTGGTTGCTAAGGAGAGATAAACATAAGATACATACCTGATTAACACAGTAAATTCAGGCAGCAGGGAGACCAGACTGAGAGCTGCATGGAACCCTTTGTTTGGGTGACAGAAGAATGTCTTTCTTATTATGTTTACATGACAGGAGATTTTAAAACATCAGAGATGAGATATTTATAAATAAAAGTCTTTGGGGCAGGTGGTTTCTGTGTTTCTTTGACATATTTATCTATTTGTTGCCTTTTACCTCATGATCCACTCTTAACCATCCCCAGCTTTTTGGCTTACAATTTGGACTTTTGCTTGAATGATGATCTGTCCCTGGCTGAGGCTTACATCATCTCTTGTTCCATCAAATATACTTTAAACTTCAGCTTATAGTAGGGAAAATAGCAAGGCATAATTACATGATTGTAGCATGATGGGGAATTACAGTAGAGAGCACTGGAATACAGTCACTGTTTCTCCATACTCCAGGTGAAACGAGAAGAATTAACACATTTGAAGAGGAAAAAAGAAGGAGAAATTACTTTCAAGAAAATATCTGACATGGAGAAATAGCATGCAGGATAGGTTTAGAGGGGCAGTACTGCTATCTCTAGGAAACAGGAAGTGATCCCAGGGAGACACTTATGTCCATGTGATACATATTTTCACATTTATTCTAGAGGCTTTGCTATTACACTTCTGGGTACAGCTTTGTTGTAGGCAGGTGCGGCAGAGAAAGATAATAGATGGAAAGGAAAAGGCAGGAGGAAATCCAGGAGAAATTCAAGGAAGTTTTTATCGGTTACCAGAATGAAAGAAATTGAAGGCAGCCTTCAAATCTCCCAGAGGCAATTTGAAAGTCAGGTGTGAGTTTTATGCTATCTACAGCAATTCTACCAAGAAAAGCAAATTTCACAAGAAAACAGGTGACCTCTGTTTACAGAGAACTAATGAAACACTTGAAACAGCATGATATTATGGCTGCATTAGGATTTAAAACCAAAGGAGCAACATGGATATCATGAAAACTGGAAAATTATGAAATTATGATGGCATTATGAAAACTTTAGAACACTGTACAGTTGATATAAATAATTGTTAATGTCAGCATTGTGTCTTGTAGTGTTGTATAAAGAAAGAACTTCATATTTTAAAGAGAAACTCATGCGTCTTGAATAGTAATATTGAATGAAATCGGAACTGAAGGAAAAGCTTAAGTGCAATATATTTAAATCTTAGTTTAGAGGTTACCCTTTTATTTATACACTGACCTCTCAGCAGAAACAGCTTAGCCATGTATTTTGTTTATTTATTTATTTATTTATTATTCTGGGAAAATATTGCAGAATACAGACTGTTTTATAATATAATGTTCACCATGATTTTTCTTTAACATAATTAAATATATAAAGGGAACTCCATAGTCTGGTTTTGAAGATAAGCTTGAATCTGAACCAGCCATAAACAATTGTTGTCATTTTCAGGTATATGAGCACGTAATATGAAGCTATTAACTTCATGTCACTAATAACGTGAAGTGATTTAGTAACTGGAACCTAACAGTACATATCCAAATAGTCTAACCCTGACCATTTGTAACAGAAGCAGCCTAATGTCTTGTAAAAAATAGTATTTAAAAAACCCTTAAGCTGACTTCTCAGTTGCAAGCAAGCATCAGAACTGGAGTTGCTTTATCCCCGGTTCAGTGTCCTCTTGAAAACAGACAGACAGCTTCTACTCACTGAACAAATAGAGAGATCAGGCAAAAAAAATGCTATATTACTCCAGTTTTGAATACCTATGGTCCCTTTGCTATCAGGTGATGCTGTATCACCAGAGAGGAGGACTGACACAGGGCAGATTTAAGGCCTGCAGGTTTCAGTTATGTTTCTGAAGTGCTATTTCCTGATGATAGCTTTGATTTCACTTGTGCTAAGAATGGAAGATGCACATATTTTGTGAATGGAACAGATTAAAAAAGAATATGCCAACCCACTATATCATTCATGATAAAAAAATCAATACACTCTTGAAAACCTATACTTTATTTTGACTGTTTGTAAGTCTAGATAATATATGACTGAAGTATATAAAAAGCAAAACAAATGTCAGATTTTTTAATTCAGTTCCAGGCAAACAAAGTCTGTTTCAGACTGTATCTGAAGCTATGGCAAAAGCTGTACTTACGGTGGAGAATTACCCTAAGAATCCAATATAAGCTTATGGTCATTATCAAGGAATTTATCTTCTGCTTTCCACGAGGTACAAACACTGTAAGGAGTTTGGATGTATCAATATATCCTATCTATAGGAAGAGACATTTTAGGGGTGTGTCATTACATGTAAAAAGACAGCTATGTTGTGACTGTCTAAGGAATGTGTATGTTTACAGATACAGCTGAATGTATTCTGACAAAATCATTGAATAACCTGATTATATGTATGAAGAAGTCACTATTTGCCATCAGGATAGAATTATACCTCACAAAAATACACTGAATAGTCATTAAACCTGAACAGATCACACTGGTCTAAAAACATATCAGGCTACCAGGATAGCACTAATGTGAAGTGAATTTCTCCTTTCCATCTGAGAAGCAACATGGTGTGGAACATGGAAAGCAGATGTAGATAATAATGCTCTTAAATAAAAACTAGCTTCCCCCTGTCTGCCCTCCCTTAAGAAAAAAAGAAGAGAGAAATGATGTGAAGAAGAGTGACTTGGAGAGGATAAATTCTAAGTTCTTCTCTGCACAAAGGCATATAAACTATATGCGGGAGAGGTACAACTTTATAGCAGAGAGACGAGATTAAATAAGGAATTGACTGAGAGTGGAGAAAGGGACAGAGAATCAGTGCCTCCAGAAAAAGAAGATCCTAAACTGCTCAGGTGTCTATGAATTTTAGTCAAACTGAAGTAGGAAAATGATGAAGTCATTCAGAATTTTACTAGTTGTGTAGACTGCATTAGTTTAAATGGAAAATGACTAAGTATTCATTGTCAGCTCACTTTCTCTTTTACCTGTTTTTGAAGAAGGAAATAATGATTCTGTAGATTTGAGCATGAGGATAGTGCAAAAGTAGAAGTGCCAGTGGTACAGTGATGGTCAAAAAACACATGGTTTTGTTACCATAGTTGTTGCAAAAGAATTTGCTCGTACTGAGGAAATCTTTCAGAGAAGCTGTAGAGACCAAGGGAAGCTTAAGAGATGGACCTCTGTGAGACTAAAATATATCAGCCTGATAGATGTTCAGCTGGAGACATCTACTAGAGTTGTGATATGTGTTTAATTTTATGCACAGTGAGTACTTCCTGGAAAGATAAACCAAGTCAGTGCATATGTCTTTGCGCGACAGATTCCTGAATTTAAAGTAGCACTGTGCTAGAACCTTAAACGTATATCTGCCCATCAGATGTCAGTAAAATATTCATGTCTGTCAGTGTCTTGATTCACAGCTTTAAATATGTTCACTTATTTAGAAATACGTAACGGTGCAATAGGTTGCCCTACTGTTAAATGTGGTACTAAACTCTGATGCCAATACCACTCATTAGATTTGGGTCTATCAAATAAGATTTAGGCTATCAGTTAACATAAATGTCTGTATGCATACACATTTCCTTGATAAATCTAAATTCTTGAGAAAATGTTTGAAATAATGCTTGGAAAAGTAGCAGGGTGAAGACATAGCTTTAGAGAGCAGTGGAGAACAAGTGAGTTTGACACCTGTGTAGTTAAGATTTTGCTAGAGGGTGGAAATTTAGTTCTTAGGAGCCAATGAAGCTTTTGTTGTTGTGGCATTTCAACCAGCTATTCACAGGTGGCATGCTATTGTAACTGCACTCAAAATAGCATCAGCTTTTTTTAAACCATAATGATAATTGAAAGTTTGGCACTCAAATACTTCAGCTCATTCGACTTTCACCTTGCTCGATGGAGTTAGTTAAAGGAAGCACAATACACTGATCTTCTGGCAATTGCACTGGAGCTTTCGTGGCTGAAAGTGAGTTTTAAAAAGAAAAGCTATACATAGCATAGGCACACATCATTTGTAATACCACTTTTCTTACCATGTATGACTATTGCACCTGACATTAGCTGCAGTGCTGATGCTAACAGAATAGTACTGGGGACATTTCTTTGCTAGGGACTTTGGCACTGCTGAGGCAGTACAACAGAGATTGTTGACTGTCATTCTCTGGACGTCACCTCTTTTGAGCTGTACATCAGGAATCCCATTCAGTTTCTTGTGGGTAGCTGAGGTGCCGAAGTTTGCTTTTATTGAACAAGCCCCTTGTGCATGTACACCCCATACAGCTTGGGTAACTAACATTTCATGCATTTTAGCAACTACTTACACTGGATGAACTTTAACAAATTTAAACTAGAAATATATGAGTAAGATGCAATTTAATTTAGAGTAGGATTTTTCTCAATTTAAATCAATAGGAATATTATTTTTTTAATATCTTTCAGAGAAAACCTAGGCCACAGAAAGGCCATTTTTCTTCTAGAAAATGTGCAAGACACTGCTTTTTGGCAATTGTAGCATAGACATACATCTTAGAATGATTTATCTAAAATAACTGAAAACATTTTTCTTAGAAAGATAACTTGGGAATATGTCTCTTTACACTGCTAAACCTTGGATAATAGTATGTTCCAGTTTATATAGTTTTTGTTACCAAATTAGATTGTATTAATTTTGTGGGTTGTCCTTGAATTAGTGTAGGGCAGTGAGAATTCATGCTGTTGAAAAATAGGTCAGTGCTACAGATCTGCTTCTTAGGAGCTTGACCAAACAAAACCTTCAGAAGCTCATACTGTTGACTTCCTTCAATCAAAAGACAAAATAAACTTTATATGTAAATCAGACACTTTGTATGTTAGTGAAAAATGTGGACAGCTCTTTATCTAGGAGCCAACTTTAGTGCCTAAAACCTGAAAAACTATTTGAAAAGAGACAATTCTGGTTTCATTTTTACTACATCTCTTCAGACTACTTCACAAGCAGAAATCATTTCTCCCAAAACCTTGTTATCAAAGCTTTACCTGGAAAGGAAGGAGAAGGTCATATGTATTTCAAAATCGTTCAAAAATGTTTCAGTACTACAAAATCCTGTATAAGCCTACACTTCCAAAGCTGCAAGCATGGCTTCAAGAACCTTACTGTTGCATCCGCCCTTTCCTATTCTACACTAAGGTGCTTTTAGAAGAAGTATGTTTTTTAAAGGGTTGTACAACCAATATAAAATATTCTCTAAGCACAGGATTTTCTTCAGATAGAGAAAATTTCATGTTTTGTTGAAAAATGCTTTAGCTTCAGTGTTACTGTTCTATAGTCACCCATCAATTTTATGTTACTTTGATAAATTTTTGCTCTCTGAGAGACTGACTGGAAGGATTCCAAGGCAGAATGTTGGTTGAACTTTGTCTTTTGCATACTTTTTATGGAAGACCATTTTAAAAAACTAAATATTCTTATCAGGCCCCTTCTGTGAATAATTTTACCAACATCTTCTCCTGGGTAGATTGTTCTGAAAACAACAAAAAAAAAGTGGATGTCTTTTTTGAGTCTTTAGTGCTTTTATATCGCTCAATTTATCTTTCTAGTAGTTCTAAGGAATGGAAATTTAATTTGAGAATTCAGCCTCAGGCTCTTCCGGATGTATCAGCTTTTTCCTATTCGCTCATTCCAGCACCCATGAGTCAGGGCACCAAATGTTCCCAGTGAGGCTGCTTCCAGTGCATAGCTGAAGTTGTAAGCACTTAGTCACAGATGAAAGAGATATGGATGAGTATCTATGTGGCATCAGATGTGCAAATGGGAAGGAACTTTCCCACCATGAGATGTTTGGGAAGAGAGCTCAAACAAGATGGCAAGGATCAACAGTATGCAGAAGCTGAAGTGAAGCAAACAAATAGTGGACAGAAATATTAAACCACTTATATTCTTTGATAGTGTATTCATTCTACTGTCAAATTCTGAACAGTTACTAGTTTTCTTTAAATCACATCAAGACTCATAATTATTGTATAATGATTGTCTTAATTAAAGGACTCAATTTTGTAAAGGTTTCTGACAAATAAAAGGAAAACTAAATGTTAAAAAATATTTTTTAAGAAATTACTGCTTTCAATATTTAAATGAATTCAATCATTGTTTGGCATTCACTTTCTCAAGATTACATTTGAATTGATGATTATGCACTCTGAGTTTTCCACATTCATTGAATTTTTTTGTAAACATAATCTATAATACAGATTCCATCAAGATATTACATGCAGACTTACTTGCTAGGAGAAAAAAACAAACTACAAAGTCCAGTCTATTCTACTTATTGAGATAATCAGTATATTCTTGCATTGATTTTATTTGCTTGGCTGATTACTTTCATGGAAGTATCTAAAATATTTGACTTTTCAACTTAAAAAAAATAACTTTCTGTATCTATAGCTCTAGGCAGTAATTTAGCATTTAAAACTATATCTAATAAACTTATTTAAATGTGTGTCTGAATGAGGCTCAAGTCAACAAAAGAAATGAAGCAGAGAAAGAAAAATGTTATGATTTATTAGATCAGTGAATAGTAAAACTTATATCATTAAGTGTGCCTTAATTTTGCGCAGATAGTCTTTGTTATAGCTAATTGGGCAAAGAATTAAAAAAAATGGTAAATGGTATTGAGGAAGATCCATCACCAGTATCACATTTATAACTAGTTTTAAACCCAGCTGTATCTCCTGCGAAATGAGAATATTTTACTTTTTTGAACTGATCTTTGAAACAGAAATCAATTTTTTACTTGGAGTTTCATGGTGCAACTGTGTTTGTCTTTCTGTTTGGCTCAAAAATATCTTTATTTAACCCTTAAAAGAGTTAAATTGCCTCAGTACACATAAGTACTGTCTCATGCAACATGCTTTCCAACATCACATGGCGTAATTGCATTTACTGTACAACATGCATGTGTCCTCCACGTAGTGTCCATCGTGTTCCACACTTTATCCTCAAAGAAAATTGAATATTATAGGGTCAGGTTCTGTATTAGAACCTACAGTGATAGAGGTTTAGTTTGTGATGGCCAGGAAAGCAGAATTAACTTTGACAGCTCTCATACCTAATCCTGGAAAAAGTTACAAGGACTCTGTATGGCAAATTCAGGCATGCTAAAAACAGACAAGAGGAAATGTGGAATGAGGTATGGTTGAAATCCTATCTGACATCTATCAGGACTGTCTGCATTTGTGAAGAAGGAATTGTGAGCCCAAAAGGTGGACGCTTGAGTTTTATGGTATATGGCCTCCTTTTTTTTTTCAGTGATAGGCCTCTTCATTCAAGAAGACAGGGTTTTAAGTTTACTACATCTTCAGTGATCTTTGCCTACAACTTAACAGGTAGTGTAAGGATTTCTACAGATGAGTATTTCTTAGCCCTCCTGTTCGGTCTAGACTACATTACAAACAGAAATGAAAAATTCATGGATCCACATGGCTTTACCCTGAAGTTGGCATTTTTCAGTTTTGATTTGGATTCCCTTACTAGTCCATCTCCTTTTGGTCTCCTGGGGTTTTCATTTCCTGGCTATACTGCATTCTGTAGCACTATTGCTGGTGCTTTAATTCAGAGACCCTAGGCAACAGTCTCCATTTCCTTATCAAATAGTAGGCTATCGTGTATTAAAGGTATAGTGAGGCCACGGCATATTTCAGTAGAGCTCTGTACAGTCACTGATTTGTTTTGGTGTGAGCTAAACTAGCATGAACAGTACTTGGAGAGGTACTTCTTTTCCGGAAGAGGGGGAGCTTCACTGAATGTCTGTAATGGCACAATTTTTGGCAAGTGGAGAAGTTTTTCTGAGAACTATAGGTTCTTAATCTCTCACATCCAAGCAGATATTCTTGGATTTGACTCCTGAACATAGACCTCTGAGCTGTGTGAAACTTGTAGCCTTTTTCAGTAAGTAACAAGAGTAAGGAATTTTTCAGGAATTTTGTGAGTATAAAGAGTAGCTGACTTCACGACATAAAGTATATGAGATATGGAAAGGGAGAACCTACATGTATTAGCAGGACACATCTTAAGTCTCTCAAGCCCCACTTAGGCATTGAGCTTGTTAAAGATGGACAGAAGTCAATTGAGAACAACCAGCACTGGGCATCTTGTCCTGATTAGAACCACAATCTCTTCCTGGAGTCTGTTGCAGCCTTCTACAGATATTCTCTTATCCAGACAAAACCAGCAGCTTTTGTTACCTGTAAACTCATTTCCTCTGGACATCTGTGGTGACTCAAGTATGTTTACAATGACAATCCACTGTTTACTTCTTCATCCACCCACAATACTGGAAAAATTTAGAGTAGACAGGATAAAATTTAATGAGAGATCAAGTTATATGTTTCCGTAATTCGGCTTAATTTCTTTATTCTTTGCTTTCTGTTCTGATTTGGAAAATACGGTCTGCACAGTGCAGTCTGTGTGTGTGTTTATGTCTGCACTGTATTTCAGTGCAGGTATATTCTTGCAAAAAAGCAAACAGAAATCAGAGAAAACCCAAAAGAAACACACAAAACACTCAAGATAGAGACTACATTAATTTTGAACCTGAGAAAGACTGAAAAGTCATAGCCTGTCAGCAACATGCTTCAGACAGTAAAGAATGTAAAGGTGGGCAAAACTTCTGCTGCACGCTGAACAATTAATTATGTGAGAAACAGTCAGAATCCTTTTCCCTCCAGAGGAACTGATGAAATTTAAGGAGTCAGCTTCCATTTTCACCCTTAGGTCAGTTATGTCCCAGTAACAGGACCGCACTCATTCAACATGTGGGATGGATCAGAACTCTGAATCTTGAGAATCATTCTTTAAGTTGATCTTTTTCTAATGGTCCAGTTAGCTACATTTGTTTGAAGACATTTTTACCTATTGAGATGAATATTTAGGAAGAAATGAGAAAAAGGACTTGGAATGAAAACAGGTACAATGAAACCTAACAAGTAAAATTGGTGCAGTAGGTTTTCCTCTGTTTTATTACCTTTATTTAGTACTCTTATGTAACTACAAAAGTAAATCCCTTGAAAGTTGTATTCCCACTGACAGCTTCCCTGCTATTTTATTGTGGCATCCTCTATAGTTGATGGTCTATGGAGCTTTCCTTGTAAGCTGTGATTTTTCAAGTCTTTATTGTAGCAAAAAAATTGTTAGAAAGAGATTTCATCCTGGGAGAGTCTAGAAAATAAATTTTATTTTAAACTAGTTTACCATGTCGAAATTAGAGGCAAAGAGACATTTTTCATTATTCAGGTTTTATCCATCTTTTTCTTTAAAAAGACAATTTCTTTTCTGTTGTAAACTGATATGGTTCCTCTGAAGTTTGTAAAAAGAGTAAGTCTGGCTTCTGTCTAAAGTGACTGTCTCAATAATCAAACAAGTATTATTTTACTGCTATCAGTGCACTGCAGATCTGAGTCTGCAATTATGCCCTTGTGCACCTTTTCAAACTGATACCCAGCAGTGCAAGTTTATAATGCGTGAAGGAGATGTATAGATGCTCTGCATGGCAAAGCTAGTAATGGGTTCCTGACTTACTGACTTACTGTGGGAGCTATGTCATATTTTGTTCTTGAATTAACATCTGCGTCACCTAAACACTAATAAAACTTCCATAATTTTTCATATCTAAGAATCTGTCATGCGAGAAAATGGCTCTTCCTTCTCTTCACTGGCCAAAAATGTAATAAATAAATTGCATATTTCAAAGAATCTCTCAGGCATGTGCCCTCTGAAGACTTAGAGCTCTATGCTGGGTACCCGGTTGCAATACCAGGCACCAACTTATCTAACAACAGCCAGAAGCAAAAGAACAGTACTTCTTTTATAAAAAAACTGACCCAGAAGAAAATCCCATTGTTTTGTGTAAGCAAGAAAGAAAATGTGTGTAATATGACACCTACACAAAATCAATGTTCATCTGTTCTCCAGGACAGAAACTGCAGTATCTGACCATGATGTTGTGTGGCAATCTTAAGTTTTCTAACACGGGCACAAGAATAGGCCTCTTGAAATATTTCTGAATCTATAAATTGATAATTTTAGAACAGACATTAATACAAGTACCTGCAACACAGAAAAAACTCCTACATCTCAATCAGAATTCTTTTTTCGAGAAGGATAAGTAACTGATTTTACAATGTACAAAATTTGACCTATAATTTTAAAGAATATAAAACAAATAGTCAGAGAACATACTCATTTGTTTACTCACAGAGTAAACAAATTTCAAAGTCCATCTGCTAACTGGAACATTGTTATAAATTGGGTTTTGCAGAACACAGAGACCAGTTGCATCTTGTTCCTTCAAATGATATTGTGGTTCTGTTTGCTGATACGTGGTGCACTTCTGAAGAGCAGAAAAAATATAACAGTTATGCTCACTTTGTCAAAACTATTATGTGTCTTATCTGTTCCTTTTTAACATCGACATCTAGGCTTTATAAGAGACTTCTGTAAACATTTAGAAGTGTACCATAGTGAAATATTGTTACAGAATCCCTCTTTGACAAATGAGGAAGAATGAAATATAAAAAAGAACAAGAAAATAGTTAATAATTAAGTTTATATAAGTATACGGTGGATATTTTTCTCTCTAACGTGTGCATATTCAGTGATTTGATTATATTTTAATAGCATTCTTTCATTTCCATGTGAATTATTGAAGTTCATGGTACATTATAATCTGCAGTATTGCTTATGATCTAACGCAGTTGGAGCTTTATGTTTGAAGTTCACTTTTTTATTGCAAATAATGCGCAGTTACACTTATTGTTACATACAATAAAATAATGCTCCCCAACAGATTTTCTGACAGGATCCTCTTAAAGCAGTCTATTTCATTACAGTTGTTTTTTTTCCCTTTCTCCTCCTTCTAGTACAACATTCTGAGAAAAGCAATTACCTGGCTGTGAAACATATTCCTTGAACAGCAGGATCTGGCTTAGTGGTCTGCTCCTTATATCTACAGAACAATTCTGGCAATGATGAAAAGATGGAAAATAGGAAAATCTTTAGCATCTGCCTTCTAGTTAAAGTGTTGATTGTTTTTGCCTAAAGGCTTTTTTAGAGAGGGAGCTTAGTACTTTGTTTATGATTTACATTAATTTCTCTCCTCCTATGCCCAGTGCTTAGATATTCATTAATCATCAGTGTGCATATGTTTGTGATAGTGAGAAGAAAAAAATACATCTTTCAAAGAGATAAATATTGAAAAGGTCTTTGAATAAAAATGTGTGTTTTACTTAAGACAGAAATCATGAGGGCTTGATTTGTTGGCAGGAATTTATTTTCTTCTTCAGTAGGTCCAAATAAACATCTCTTTCTTCCCTCTGCACATGGGTTGATAAACAGTGATTCCCTTTTGGTGAAATTTAGAGAGGGGAAAGCTTGTTTGTTTTGTTCTGCTTTGTTTTCTGGTGAGGGCTAACAATAAACATACTAAAGCTTTCTTTTTACTAGTTCTCATGTGTAACAGCAAAATTTCTTCTGTTGACTGCCTTTAAGGTGAAGATTCTGACAAAGGATTCAGTCTCTACAGAGATCACATAAAGGGTACATGTTCTCCCTGTTTATTAAAGCATATTTAAGATCCTGCAGGTGTTTGCACCCAAGGCGTTTAGCCTTTTGTCTGCTATCTGCATAGAGAGATAGCTGGATAAAGATCTCCTGAGCATTATGAAGTGTATCTTGATAGTTTGTAAAATAATTCTACACTAAATCAGCTTGGACTTCAAAAAAAGTTGGTTGCTAGTCAACATACCACAGAATAAAGAAGTAAAAACCTGTCTGTGATTAATAAGTGAATATTTTCAGGAAGTGTAGTGCATTTTGTTCCATTTCTATTTATGGTCTGAGATGGAATGGTTTATAAATGGAATAATTTGTTCAATATGCAGTCTCTTTATTTTTGCATTTATCTCTACTCTCTATAATAGAGTAACCCAAATGACATGTATCTGAAGCTGCAAATTGTGTGTTACATGCCAGTGTTTTGCAATACGATAAAAATATTCAAGCAGTGGTAAATAATGTATATAATCTATCATGAAAGAAGAGATACCTAATATTGTAATTTAAATATGTTTGTGCTCTTAGATATCAGTAATGATATTAAGAGTGATTTTGTTGCATTACACTAGTTGAAAGATGTCCAGCTAAGCAAATATATATTAAAAGTAGAATAGTGCTGTGACCAAAGCTTGCTGATACGAAACTTGAGATGAAACTGGATACTAATCCCAGCAGAAAAAAAGATTGAAGTCCTATAAAAAGTAATGCATTTCTATTAATCATGAAACATTCTATTGAAAAGAAATTGGAAGAGCTTACCTTGGAGTTTAAACTTGATATTTGATTATTTAAATCCTAACAATAGGAACCTAGATTCTGAAATAGCATTGGAATATAAATCTAGTAAAATATATAGTATTATATCTGCATAAGATATTCTATGATACTTAGACAATCACTGTCTGCATTATAGCTAAGGGGCCAGAGGGAGATATTCCTGGTTACTATAACCCAAAAGCTGTACCCTGGGGTTATTTTGTTTGGAAGCACAATGTCCGCACCACATCTTCCCCATTCCTGCACCTTCCTGCACAGTCGCTCCTTGCCCCTAATCTGGTTAGCAAGGAAAGTGCCTGAGGGAATGTCTGTGCTCACCAGAAGTGTGACTTTGCCACAGAATATGAGATGATCTAATAAAAGACACTGATTCTCCCTGGGAATCTCGCCTCTAATGTAATCATAGTCATCTACATCAGTTGTTCTCTTTTTCTTTTGTAAAAGATGCTCAGTTTCTGGCACAGGCCTCTTTATTGTTCAGTTAGCACCTTCCTTAGTAGCAGTGTGTGCTGTCACCTGCTTTACTTCCAGTTCCCAGCAAGCAAGACTGTACTTACACCTTCTCCCTGCCTTCATCTTGGCCAAATTATCCTCATGCCTATAGACTTGCTTCTTTCTATTCCTAATTTTCTCTTAAAAAGAGAAAGCACCTGAACTCCTGTGTCACTTTCTATCCTGCTCAGTGCCCCTCACATGCCTGAACCCACTCTGAACCCTGACACATGATCCTTCCATGTCTCTGGGAGTTGGTTTCTCCATTTTAGTTCCACGTGGAATCCTTCCCAGAAAGGCAAGGAAAAGCCTCATCTGAGGAACAATTAATTAAAGATATTTGATGCTATGATAGAAGCACTCAAGAACTGCTGATGTTTGAAAGATCAAAAATCTAGGCATGTCCTATCCCCTTGTCTGGTCTTTTCTCTATCTGGTGGTCTGGTTTTTAACAGCATCCAGGCTGGACATACATTGTATATGAAAAAAGAAGCCACTCCAGTCTCCTTGCAAGTTGTTGGTCATATTTTTAGTTCAGTGTAGTCAAACCATGAAAGCATCTGTCATTATTGCAGTACTGAGTTCCCTCTAATTTCATTTAGTTTGTGCATGCTAAAAGTGTTTGCCATTAAAATAATCTACACTTTCCTTTTTCACCCTCCTTCCATTTCATTTGGATTTCTCCAAATAAGTTCTCTCCCACATGGTGCTGTTCATGCATTGGATACCTCTTTTTGCTTAATGTAGTGAGATATCACAAGTAAGAAATAGACAATTCTCCCACAGAGTCAGTGGTTAAATCCAGATTTATCTTTATTCACATTTACAGCATTTTCCCTTGAAAATTCTCTTCCATCTCTCCTTGTGTGGCATTCACTGTCATACAAAACCTGATATTAGTTTGGTGTGCTTGTCTGGTTTCCCTAGAAACCCTTCTGAGTGATTTCCTGTAAAGGAAATTATCATCCCACATTTAGGAAGGTACAGTTACAACTGAATAATGTTTTGACAGAATTATCAAAATTAAATTGCACACCTTACTTTAGCACTACATCTGAATTAGCCTAATTTGTATTTTCCAATTCTAAATGCTTTCTCTTCAATTTTGCGCTTCAGATCAATGTCCATCATGTTAAGAAAGTCATTGGATGAAGAAAGGTCATGGCTAATCTAGGCAGAGAATTATTATATGCAGGAATTTCATTTTACAAATGTGATTTTAGATTAGATTTATGTTAGGATTTTTAGTCTTTTTAACTGACAAACCAGACATTTGAATCAAGCTCAGAAAATGTCTAAATTTTGGCTACTAGACCTTATTTCAGTAACACACAATGCATGCAAAGTTATGTTATGTCAGAGTTCATCCTCCAGTTCAGTACCAAGAATTAATCGGGGATGCTGAGACTTTGATTCTCATCTTGTAATCAGCAGACTCACATCCGCTGACTGATGAGTTTGAGATTTCAGATACCATGGGTTTTGCAAGCAATTCAGACACAAAGTAGAACCATTTGCTTGATGTAGCTTTCTTGGGAGCGTCTTTAGCTAATATAGATCTGTTGCTTTATTACTGCTTTTGCACTCCTCTGTAAAGAAGATGTATGCCTTCTGTCACAGTTTTACTGACAGCCTGGTATTGCAGGACTGGCCATATCTGACTGCTCGCAGTTTGCTTGCTGAAATGCAAATCAGATTTTATAAACTTAGAGTTATTAAGAAGTATGATATGCAATGTATTAAGATCAATAGTATCTTATTTTCTGTATTTCATAATGATACCATATATAATAAATGGAAAGTAAGTTGTTGCAGCTGTTCATGACCATGAGCTCATTATTCAAAATAATCTTTTTAAAATTAACAGTCATTTCTAAGGAACTGCTTTTTACAAGACTATGGTGTAGACATTTGTCCAAATACTATTAAATGTATAAAATGAAAAATGTCCCTAGATTTTCTGATGCAAGTTAAGTGAGCTGAGCATTTCTAGTGTCAGGTAAATCTGGAATTATTTGTCATATGCTAACTTACAGTAATTATTCCCTCTTAATTTGTTTCTCATCCATATTTCATTTGTAAGGAAAACACATTAATGATGAGGTCTCATCACTGCATCACTCATCACTTAAGCAATGGAAAGGCCAATGCTTGCTTTGGTTCTATGAGCCACTTGTGCTCAAAATGTATGAAATTAAAATGTCATGTTTCCTTGCTCTTTCCCTCCTGCTGTACACTATTATGCTTTGCCTGTGATGTCAATTCATTTTTAAATATATTTTCTAAAATAGTTATTTTGAAATTTTGTAAGTAACCTATTGAAACCCAATTCCTTTTTAAACTGGAATTATTTTCTGGATATTGTACATTTAAATTAAAAACATACTAAGAAGATTTCTTTGTGGTAAGCTATACATTACAAGAATACTCCTACTCCAACCCCCCAAAAAGGGAAGTGTAATCACACAATATAATTATAGACTCATTAAGGCAGGAAAAGTCCACTAAGATCATCTAATACAACCACTGACTCATCAAGTGATGCATCTTTTACCATTGGTATTAAGACGGATGGCCCTTTGAAATGAGAATAATAGATTTTATATCCAATAAAATTAAAAAGAACAGCTTTATGTGCGACTAAAAATGTATACTTGTGTATACATACTATGACATGTTAAAATGTATACAGACAAATCCTTACAAGCTGCCGTTAAATATTCACAGTTGGCAGCAGGTAGATGTAGCAGGTGATACGGTTTATTAGTTCTGGGATTTTACTTGTTGTAACATAAAGTTCCTGTGTTAAAAGAATCTATTTACCATATAAGCTAGAGCTGCTGGGCAATAAAACTTACATGGATAAAGCTTTTTGTTTATCACTGATCGTTGTTTTTCTCCTTTCGAAAGCTCATCAGTGCTTTAGAAATGAATACACAAATGCTGGAAAAAATCTATTTATGTTTGCAAGTAATTTACTGGCTGAAATGGACCTATTATATCATAAAATGAATTAATATGCTGTCATATCGTTATTGGTTTGAATTTGTCAGTATAAGGCAAATCGTATGGTCAAAAAGAAAGAAGCTGTATCCATTAGAATTCTCACATTTTAATATGGACAGTATTTTAATAAGTTGCTTTTAAAGCCAATGCAAGAGAAATTCTTCTAAATTTGCCCTCCTGAAATCACAGAGTTCCTGTGCAAACAATACCAGCTTTTCAGATGCCACTAATTTCCACATCACTAGTAGCTCTCTTTCCATAAAAGTAACTGATCTGATATCAGATGGCTTTTCTGGACTAAAACATGGAAATCTGGAGAGGTCTTGGTATTCTGACGAGAGATACTTGAAGAGAGATTGTGCATTAACACTGTTCTGATGCATCAGCTTAGTTCACACCTGTTAACATATAACAGTGATAACTAATACACGATATTCTATATAAACCACAAACATAAACACAATATGGTTTCTAGAATACTATATAAAGCAAAGTTTTAAATTCTTGAAAACTTATACTGTTTTTTTTCTTTATCTTCCCCCAACTGGAAAGCTTCTCAGACACATTCATGTTAAGGCCCTGTTTTAATGTCAGAGATACAACCCTAATAAAATGTTCACTGTCTAAAACACTCAATATTTTTATATTGTATCTGGCACGAATTTTAATTTGTGGATATAAAGCTTTCATTCGTATTGTTATATACTGTCTAAAGAATTCAGCTGTAGCACAGTCTTTCATTATGAGTGTGTAGTTTGTTGAATCCTTTATGTAACTTATCTACTGTATTGTTTTAGAGTATGTAACACTAAATTCATTGTTGTTGGTAAATGCGGTGTCATTAATCCATTACTTAGTCATGTTCTGCAGTATTCTCATTTGCTGTTGTGAAAAGCTATGAATTATCAAAGCCAAAAACATTCTAACTAATAATTAGTGGCATGTCACATGTGATACTAATTCATAAAGAAGATTCTACTGTGTCAACACTTTTGACATCAGCAATATAATAAATGTATTGCCAGCTATCTTCTTTCTGAGGACATTTTGTGTAGTTAATGAACCTTGATGGTTAGTTCTTTAACTACAAAACATACAAGAATTAATGAGCGCACTAACACTTTCTTAAGTGTTACTCTTTAAACTAAGTGGGATGAAATGTACCTTAGATGGAAGAATTTGTGCTGAAGACAGAAAAGAGACTTGTCTGCTACTGAAGGAAGTCTAAGAAAGTGCTACAAAGAGAGCACTTGAGACTAGAATACTTTGCAATTACAATATGTTTTAGGGAATACAGAGTATGCATTAGAGCTGATCAATCAAATGCAGCAGAACAGTCTTAAATCTTTACAATATTTTTCTGCATAGGTCCAGCCCACATCCTGTTACACAATGGCAGTAAGATAAAAAGTTAATTGCAACAGTGGGCCAGTAGGCTACACCATAGATAGTGACTGATGTCTGACTTGAAATTTGGCTTAGCTTTCATGAACATACACCAGAGAACCAATGCAGCCCAGTATGTAAAAATGACCAGCTGCCACCTAGTTTTAAACTATCTTCATTTAAATTACTGCCTGTATCTGGTCACTACAGCTAAAGACTTACTTAACCTGGTACAGTACTGAGAAGGAGGGTATAGCTAGTGAGTATTTGTAGCTCCAAAGTATTTAACTGGCAAACTGAGTTTTACCCTGAAAATCTTCACATTAAACCATCTTAGGATGCTGTTTCCTCATTGTCCATAGGCCTTTTGCTACTCATACTACAGGAACAGAGCTTTTTCAGTGTATTGGAAATGATGGTAACAGTGTTGGAATATTGCAAAGTTTGCACCAGGTTGATCCCACAAATGCTCACATGGAAACAGAAAGAACACCATATGCAAGTTTGTCAGGACCTACTCAACTGATATGAGACTGAAGGTAACAGTTTCCCACTTGCTTCATTACAAGCAATGAGATGTGGCGTCACCAATATGAGCCAGAGCCAGAATGAATGTCCAACATGCAAATACTCTATTGAAGAAGCTGCTCAAGATGCAGCCCTCAGCATGTCAAATTATATGCAGACTTATGGGATAGGAAGGGGGTGATCCTTCTGGATTTCCTGAAACCTGTACAGACCACAAACTCTGACCACTACATTGTAAGGCTGGCTAAGCTGAAGGGTCAAACTTCTGCAACCTGGCCAGCAAAAAAGACAACCTTTCTCTTGCAACACAATAACGTCAGTCTCTATATCAGTTTGAAGACCGTGGAGCACACTGTCAATCTTGGCTGGAATGTCTGACTGCAATACCCAGTGTAGTCCAGACTTGGTGTTGACTTCCGTCTTTTTGGGCCAATGAAAGATGGACCTTTTGGCAGCATTTTCCTAGCAATGATGTCGTGGCAGCTCTGAAACAGTGGGTCATTTCTGCTGGCGCAGATCTTTATGAGCCTATAGTGGTGTCTTTGTTGAAAAAGAGTGTTTCGTGGAAGAATTTGCTCTATCAAGTAGTGCAGTTGTGCTTTTTGTATCTGTTGTGATTTCCATGAAAATAACAGTAGATATTACTTCCGGAGCACCCTACATATATCATTCAGTCTGTGTTTCAGTTATGCTTGCACTGAAGTATAAAAGCTCCTAACTTATTTCAGCCTACCCCATCATACTTACGTTTGTTTTCCTTTGTCTAGCATATAGGAATAGTGCTTCTAAAAATTTGAAGAAAAATAAAAAAAGCTCTAAGCTTTGTGAGCAAACAAAGATCAGCTGTTAGCTGAAGCATACATCATTTTCAGTCTGTCACATCACTTACTATGTGATCTATCACAGATAGACATGTTTTATGTATTTTGTTAGAGTACATTTTACACCAGTTTTGTGTTGTGTAGAAGGGATAATTCAGATAGAGTTGAAGTTGTTGTGACTAATGAAGATCCCTGCTCTGATCAAGGTCCACGGATGAATTCCTGCAATTTGCAATGCAAAGTGTGAGAAGGACATTAGCTGTAATTACTGATAAGTACTCTGACAAAATAAAAGAAAAAAATAAAAAACAACACTGTTTTTAAAGTGCTGTCAGCTTTTTAAGATTAAACAGAAAATTACCAAAATGAGAGATAACATGAAATGGCAATTTAAATATCCCTTTTTCTACTTAGATGCTGTAAGACCTTCACCACCTGCTGGGTGCCTGGAAGTATGAATAAACATTGGAGTGGCAGGCTTCATGCTGCTATCTAGATTTTTGCTGAGGGACTGGATGTTTCCTGACAGTGTGGGCTAAGCTGTTTTTCAAATGGAAGGGAAGTGTGGGTTTGAAAAAAAAAAGTTCTTTCCTCTTTGCTGTTCTTAGAATAAATTAATTTTTTACCTAATCCTTCTTGAAAATTGTAAGGTTTCTACAAATACAAAACATTAAAGGAGTATTACAGTAGTCAATTCCCTAAAGAAAGGAATGTAATTTAGGAGCTTTATCCCACAAAGAGAACATATGCATTCACACTTGTGAAAATTAGCAGAAATTGTTATTCTGTGGAAGTTGTGTCTTATCAAAACTGTTGTTTTGAACAACCTGTACAGAAACCAGTTTGCAGAAAAAGCAAGAAGCTTGAAGTAAATCTGTTTGTAATTCAACTGTACTGGGCCAAAGTAGTATTCCCATGATGGCAGTCAGACATATTAAGTTCAAGGTGTAAGTAAGTGTTGAGGTACTACAATAATTCCTTTGAGTGCGGCCAGTTTGGACTTACACCTTTTTATTTAGACAATTAGTGTTCCGCTTTGACTACGAGTAAGGATTACTTGCTATTCTTCCAGCAAGCTATCTGTTTGATTGCAAAAAAGTAAAATTTGGTATATCCAAAGGAAGGATTTGCTTGGAAAGTGTCTTCAGAAGTCATTGTACAAGAAATTAAATGAATATATATTTAAATTTTTCATTAGTTTCCAATAATCATCTCATTGTAACTGTGAATAAACAAGAAACAAGAGAAACACCTAAAATAAAAATTTAAGACTTAAGAAAATACTTTTCATTTTTATAATTTTTAATTTTTAGAACTTGGAACTCTTTATAGTAATAATTAGAATTAGGTTAACCCTGAGGATATAAACAGTTATTCTAAATGTTATTGCCAGTAAGTATATTGAGACACGGATTAAAATAAACTTTTATCCATAAGGGTCTATCTTCTAAGCCATTTGCAGAATTTAGGAGTCTCTTCTTTCACTTTTTTTTTTTTACATATGATAACAGAATTTAAAAAGATGGAGACATATTAAGAGATGACAGTTGATGTTTACAACAGTAAAATACCTCAGCAATTCAGATAATCTCAGTAAAAGTGAGAAGTGAAAAACTGTTGTGGTGATGTACAGATGAATTGGAAAAGCTGTAGAGAAGGCTGGTGGCCTTTGTCTTAGATAAACAAAAGGGGTACTACTTGTCTATCAGATCAAAAGCTGCCATTGCTGTGCTTTTTCCAACAGGAAAAAAAGCTCATCGGGATATAAGAGACACAAAGATATGATTTCAAACAGAAATACATCATTGAGGAAAAATTAAAAATGGTATTTTTTAAAATTACCAAAACTGTAAAAGCAGTTGGAGTAATGGAGATTTGTATTCAATATCTTATTTGGTCTTCCTCAGAAGATCTTGTGGCCAATTACAGCAAAACTCAGCTGAGTACCTAGCTGGTGCTTTCTGAACAAACTGTGGATTAGTTAATATTTCTGTTGCTAAAGCTTTTCATTTTATGTATATAAACAGCTACTGGTGCAGGAAACTGAACTAGAGTAAATTTATCACTAATTAAAATCAGTATCCCTTATAGATCTTACATTTTCTCAGCTAAAAATGTAAGGGCTATAATCATACCCCAAAATATATGCTTTATTTATTGATTTATTTATTTTTTCTACCGCCATTGCAGAAGAATCTAGGATGAACTACAATTACACCTTCATTTTGGTATCCTGACAAACTATATTGCATTCATTGTTATAGTATTTTGGCACCTCCTACTCATAGTGTGTTTATCCTCACAGTACTTCTGTGATGTTGAACAGATGGTAAAGTGAGTCAAAGCTAGGTCGAGATCAGACAAGAGGACTATGATAAAACCAGACTCAGGTTTTATTGGTCTTTCTGCAGACCCTTCCTTCATGCTCTTCTTGGAACCATGAGAGTGTCCATCCCCATGTGGGACAGTGGACATACAAGAGTCTCCTCCCTTCCCTCTGCACGCAGGAAAAGAGGATGTGCTGGTGGCCTTTGTCTTAGATAAACATCCAGAAGTGATGGTTTGAGCTTGGAACAGCTGAAAACTACAACTTATGGAGTTCTTAATTTATGTTGGCCATAAGACTGTCAAAAACAATCCTGAGGAAGATAAAAAGTGTGACTGTCTTGTGCTTTCCCTTACTCCAGCACACATTGGCTCCTGTTGAGCTCAGTCTGCAGATGATTAATTTCAGTCTATTGATTCCACTGGCAACTGCTACAAGTGTCTCCTCTTGGATAAGCTTGCTGGGTTTGTAAGGACACGGGAGCTGTGAGTGATGTATTACACTGTTCCTGTGCAGCCCTTTGCACAAGGTAACTGTCTGGCACCACTTCTGTGAAATGCGGAGGATATGTCTGAATGAGACAGCCTCTTTTCTGGGAATCTTCTTCTCCTAGAGTGAGACACTTGTTTCCTAGTCAACTCATTTGGAAAGTATGTTGTCTCTGACACTGGCAGCCTGTGTGGCAGGGGAGGTGATGGTGCCTAATTTAACAATCTTAAACAATGCTGAGACTCAAAATTATTAAACATGTATTCCATTAGCCATCTACTCTATCAGTCACATATTAATTTGTGTAAAATATAAACAAATCAGCATGACATGGGAAAGATTCCCAGAAAATAAGCAAATTGACCTTTGTTACTAGTGCTAACCTGACTAAATGGGAAAAGAATGCAGTGTTTTGAATGTTAATTGCTGCTTCTTCCCAACATTCTCTGGAGGCTAATTTCTTCTTCTTTTCTTACCCTGTGCTTTCCTTTACCCCTTAATTTTGTGTCATGTTCTCAAGGAACTGTTACTGTTGTTTTGTTTTTTACTCAAGATAGGGGGCCTCCTTGGGCCGGGGGTTGGACTAGATGATCTCTAGAAGTTTCTTCCAACCCCTACAATTCTGTGACTGTGATTCTGTGATCGATTGTGAAAGAAAATTTTCAATGAAAAATTTATCTTTTGGTATTTGGTTGTATTTTATTCTTACATGAGGAATGCCCTGAAAATAATGCCTCCTATTTTATTATGTTGGTTCAAGAAGTCAGAAGTAGATGTTGGTGGTGTGACAGCAGAGGTTGAACCTTCCCACAATATTCTGTTCCATTTTATTGCATTGTGACAGATGGCAGCAGAGGGGCAGTGTGACAGAACAGTGTCTGACATGAAAGTGCATAGGAAGCAAGTGTGTGTCATTGAATTTCTCCACGCGGAAAATATGGCATTCACTGTCATTCATCAATGCTTGTTGAATGTTGCTCTTTGTAGCTGTTGTAGTTTCTATGGAAATAAACAGGAGGCATTAATTTTGGAGCAACCCACATATTTAAATTATTTATAAGGAAGTGAAAGATAAAAAGAACATACTATTTTCAGTAACTTTGGTGCAAATAACAACTGTTATTCAGCATGCTGCAACTGACTGAAAGATTTTAAAAGAGGTTGATATGCTGCATCATTAAAAGAAAAAAGAAATTCAGTCTAAAAGTCTAGAATATCTAAGTTGAATAAATTATTAAAGCATTTTGTTTACCTTTCTTTATTATTTATTTTGTATGGATGCATGAAAATCTCTGATTTTGATTTATCATCCCATGCAAAGTGACATGTTTAATTAAAGTCTTGAAGTCCTTGTGACTATAAGCTGTTTATTTTGTGATTCAGAACCTATTGCAGTAAATTATAGCATATCAAACACCAGATCTTTAAGGAAGCTGAACTTTGCAGAAGAAATATCAGGGAAATCAATGAGTTTGAAGTTTTGAAAAGAAACATTTTCTCTCTTTTGCAGTTAAACTAGCTTCCATTTCAAAATAGCTTCCTATAAAAACAGCAACTTTAGGCAACAGTAATTGATGTACATTATTACAGAATTCTAAGAACAGTTTTACTTATCCTTTCTATTCATTTAAATAATACTTTACTTACTGCTTACTTGTGAAATTTCTGACAACAAGCATCAAATTTATATTTGTTGATATACCAAATGAGTAGGTGAAGGAATTTATTAGATGTAGCAAAAAACTCCGATGACCAAAGTTGTCTGTAAATCTCCTGCCATCTTTGCTGTTCATTGTTAGTTTAGGGACTAATACTGGCTAAATAAGAAGAAAACTTTACCCAAACCCCTTCTGGATATAGCATCTTCTGAGTTAACCTATAATATTTCTTTTCTTCTGTAAATGTCTGTCACAGCCTTCTGATAGGTGTTAGACTTTCCCCTGGCCTTTTATAGTAGGGCAGTTCTATAGGCACATTGAAAACACCTAAGGCTCCTTGTTTCCTCTGAGTTTATTTTCAAAGGCTAATGTATTTTAAGGGTTGCAGATTATCTGTGAATTAACGTGTTAAAATATTATTATTATGTATACCAAGTTTGTCAGTCCATGCTGTGGCTTGTAAGCATCTGTTTTTGTTTATTTTTAAAATACCAGAGCAGTATCAGTGATGGAATAAGCAAAAATCTGCTTGCAGTTTATTCACCACCTGTGAAGTGGAAAAGGGAAAGATTTTGGATGCCACTCTGCAGCTCTGGTGCTAGGAGCTGTGATCTTGCGTAGGAAAAATGCAGCTCCTGGACCTCCATGAGGTCCAAATAAACAGGAATCTGGCTCCACTGGCAAATACATTTAAGATGATATCAAGAAATTGACTGGCAGTAAAAATAGTCTTGGGTTTGAGAAGTAAACCTGCAGTTCAGCAGACTGTTCTACGTGGGTTGCTGACATCTGCCCTAATGAGTCTGCACTGAAGTAGTCAACATGATGAAACAGTGCAGAACAAATTACATCTAAAACAAACCAAGGAAAGGATATAAAAACAACCAGAACTGTCAAGCCTCATAGCAGAATAATCAGAGGGGATGAGTAAAGTGAGGGCTGATAAGCTAGCAAGTACAATATCAGACTTCAAGTATATAAAAGGTTGTCACAGAAAAAAAAAAAAAAAAGGAATATTGAGTTCTTTGTGCCACTGGAGAAGGGGAAAGAATTAGCGTAGGCACAGCTACCCTTGCTTTTGGACAGAGTCTGTTGGCAAGATGACTCTCATATAGCTTTCCAAAATACATTTTTTTGAGGCTATGATCCGGATCATATAAAAATGAAGGAGAATTAAAAGAAAAAAGAGAGGGGTTCTGTGTTTTAAAAGGCTTGCAGTGTTGAGAGACATGCCATGGATTAAAACTAAAGAGAACAAAAATAGAACTTTTCAAGGGCTTATACTGAGATTGGTCACTAGCAGAGATATTAGCTAGGTGGTAGCTTGCAAGCAGCTCTGCAGTCTCTCAGCAAAGAAGAGCTGATGGCAATATTCTAGTTTCTGAGATGATGAAGGATGGAAAGTGCATTTTGGGTGAAAGATCTTTCAAGTGGTTTTCATCATATGCTCTCTTAAAGATCTGCTGTTTGAAAATGAAAGGAATACTGCGTAAAGAGATTGTCCAAGATGAAATGATACCTTGAAAGGGGATTTGGCGGAAACTAATAAACTAGTATTGATCTTATTATTTTGCATGCAAAGAAGGATGTGCTCCAGTCTCTCCTCAGGGGCATCAGTAAGATATAGCTTTGTTTCAAAAGATCTTATGGTCTAAATTTTAAATATGACGTGATGAATGAGGATGACATGTAATAAGAAAGATGCTGGAGTAAAAAGGGACAAGGAGCATGGTGATGAAATGTTGCAGGGCTCAGGTTAGGCATAAGAATAAATTGCATAAGATGATAAAGAAAGATAGAATGGTGAGCATGATGTTTTGCTTTCTCTGGTCAATAAATAATTTCAGTAATGCAGTGAATATCATCCATCTTTATATACCACATCAGGGGAGACCAAAAACCCTAAGATCTGTCTCCACCTGACTATCTCCACAGCCTTTCTCATCCACATGCACTGTGCCTCAGCATCCTTCGTCTAGTGCCCTTTCTGCTTTCTCAGGCTGCCTTGTACTTCCCTGACACCACTACAGAGCCGGAAGCGAAAACAGGCATTGTGCCATTGGTTTCAGAGAGGCTAGGATTTCACTTGAGCTAGAAGCAGTGATTTGCCCACACTTGGCAAGCCAGCCCTGCTCTCTCCTGACAGAAGAGCAGAGAGAAGTATCTGGAAGCAGACTGCTTCTCCCTCCTCACTCTGCTTGGCACTTTTAGCTCTGAGCTGAGGTGTGGTGATGGGTGTAGAAATGCTTTGGAGATAGGTTTGGAGTGAAAACCTCAGTGGATGAGTAGACAGTTTTTGGCCAGAGGAATATTGTGGTAGTAGAGTTTGTCACAACAGCCCTTGTTAAGGAATGTAAGCAGTTACCAGGGACCAGAATAGCTAAGAGGAAAGAGATTAGGCACCAAGATAAAACTGAGAACTGAAATATTCTCTGTGCACAAGCTGGGATATCTCATGGTCAAAACAGAAGGAATTAGTTTGTTTTCCCCATGTAATTCGGTAGATTCTGCACTGTCATTCTTGATTGTGATGTTCATGATATCAGAGAACATGACATTAAAAAAAATGACTTATTTTCTTGAGCCACATAGAATCTTCCATCTACTTGTTATTAGGAATACAAGCGCATGCTTCATATTTTAAATTAAAAATGGCAAGCTTATTAATCACTGAGAAAGTCTACAAAATTACTCATTTTGAAATATTAGCATTGCAAACCTTTTCCCATCAGTATATAAAGCAAACACTTCACAGTGACATTTTGTTGCCAGATTTTGGGTTTTGATTAAGGCAGGCTCATGAGCTATTTTTTTTTTTTTTCACCGAACTAGTAATTCTCTTTTGCGTATGGCTGTGCTTTAGATTTCACATTTAAATTAAATATTAAATAAAAAAGCTTCTTCTGTTATAATAAAATATCAAAAGTATGTGCAACTTTTTTATTAAAAATTCATTTATTTGACAACTAGAAAATTACTTTTATGTCAGATTTGAGTGGACTAGTTTGATTTACAACTGTAATTTGGAAACTAGCATTCATTGTTTTATTTTTTTAAAAGCTGAGTTTTATGCCTATGCATTACTGAAGACAAGGAAAAAACAGATGTACTATTTCATGAATTTAAACTGCTTCATCCATCTGATTGCTGATTTCTTTTTTGTTTTGTTTTGTTTTAAAATCTTGTTCCTATACTTGTTTTTTTTTACAGGCGTTATATGTAATTAATTCAAAACAGTAGTTATGAGACATACCAATTATACATTCTAAATTGTTCCTGCATGCATTTCCTTTTTCATTCACGTATTTGTACAGGTTTTCTTATCCTTAAAATCAAATCCATTTACTCTGCCTGATGCTGATCCCTTTCAGGCTTGCTCTAATTGGGTTAAAAGCACTGAGGATGTGTTTCAGTATTCATGCATAGCACTGAGCCACACTACAGGCACTCTATGCTCTGCCCTAAGCTCAGGTCACTTGAAGGCTGTCATAGTCCATGGCAAAGAAACAAGCTGCCTTGTGTAAACCTTATGATAATGTTGAAGGTCAGATGGTTGGAAAATGCATTTTGGGCTAAACTGGAAAGACTTTGGGTCTATGAGCAAGAAGGAAATGTGGGAGATGGGCGAGGCACTACGGAAGAGTGTTTTCTTTTTTCCTTGTAGAAGAAAGTCTGACTAACAAAAGAGGGTACCTTTATCTGAAATATTATCTTATGGAAGTATGGACTGCCTCCTTCCCCTGCCTGGTCTTTCCTCTCATTACCAGACCACAGCTTCCTATCCTCTCTTTTCTGCTGCACCTCTCTACTCATTCCTCACGCCTCCCAAGACACAGCTTCAGATGAGCTGATCTCTACTGGTAAACCAGTGTAAAGCACTTTTCTTATGGGGGAATGTGAAGCTGATGAGTCTAGCTGTTTTCTTTAACGAATATAGCAGGGCCCAGTTCTAGGCAGGTAAGGAATACTAAGCACTTCACACAATTAATATCAATATGCATCACAAAACCTACGACCAATTTGGTATAGCTAAAATTTTCCTTCTGTAAGCAAGCTGATATGCTGAAACACAGGTATTTGATTACATTTCCTTTATTTCAAATTTGAGATGTACTAACTGCTTACGGTTGCTGCAGTGCTAGATAGAGTTGGTTCGGGTACTGGAAATTGTGGTTCTCTGCCTTGCTGTACAGAGCAGGCTTGACTGATACTAGATCTGTACAGTATGAATGACAGAACACCACTCTTCATTCTTGCACACTCCAAATGTTATTTCTAAAAAAACCTGTAAATTGAAAGTTCATCTAAGATGGAGAATGTGACATTTTAATGCCAGCTCCAAATGTTTTTCTTTTTATAACATAAAAGCAGCGTATATGTATATTATAAAGGTCTCAAGCTTAGCTCTGATCACTTATCAGTTTAGAGAAATACAGTATTTACATGGTTAGCTTTATGCTTATTTCAAAGAAAATCACCCAGTGCTCATGATGAATCATCCTTTTGCTGAATTTCCCAGACAGAAACTATGTTTGAATTGAACATTTTTAAATGTACATAGCTAATATTTTGAATGACACTTTAAAAATCAGTTTAATGACCAAGTTAAATAGAAGACTTGCTTTTAACTTGACGGAAAAATTTATACCACTTTGGAAGATTAAACTCTCTAATTTCTGAAGGGATGGTGTGATTAAAATGCTTCAATTCTCAATTCATGTTGCAAAATTTAACTCAGACTTTCCACTAAAACTGTCCATAACATTGCATAAAATCTGATTTTCTGTAAGAGTTTGTTTTATAAGTTAGGAAGTCAGTGATTTCTCCTGGAACTGTTTGAAAGAATAATCTTATAAAGTTCTGATTTATGTATCTTTTTCCACCACTGAAGCTGCGTATTAAGGTAGCTTGTGAAATACTTTCAAACAACCTTTACTTCTAAGTGGAAAATACCTGTGAAACTATCAGTTGAGGAAGACACAAAGATACAGACGATTCAAAATTAGAAAGGAGAAAGATAAATCATCACAGGAAGTATAAGTAAACAAAACTATATTTGAAATCCCCAGCTGCAAAATCACTGTTTTTTTAACTGCCTCATACATGGAAAAACAAACAAACAAAAAACATATGAGACACCTGTGCCAACAGAGAGTGATTTTCTTGATCAGTAGACCAACATTTCCCTCCCTTTTGTTCTACCTGCTGTTCAGCTGAAGATGGAAAGGGGAGAAAATGTTGCAGTAAATGAGACAGAAGGGGGACATTATTTATACAATATTTAGAAACACATATGTTATTTACCTCCCTTGTTTGAAAATTATATATTTATATATTACCTTCTAAAAAGATTTCTTGATTTCTGTGAATGAAAGTAGGGAAATGTGATAGTGATGTATCCTCCTAAAAAAGCAAAAGGTTTGGCTTACTATACTGAGACCTGTCAGTTGTCAGAAAAGGTCTATATTTCTGGAAATGTTGGTCCTTCTTTCTCATTTCAGGGTCCTGAGTGTGCTGAATTGGCTTTCTCTTCTTCTCATCCTCGATTTTGACTCAAAGAAAATGTTATGATATCACAGCCCAGTTCCCACTGGGATCCCTGGGAATTAACAGGTCTCCCAAGCATGATGATACTCAGTCCTTCTCATTTTTGTTTTATTATGATCACAATTTGCAAGATCTAAAACATTTACAGAAACAGTTAAGATCTTGGTAAATTAGGAAAGAATGCAGCAAGGCATAGTATCCTTTTAGCTTAGTCCATTAGAAGTCAAGCTGAAGTGGGGCTTCCAAATGTGCTAAAACTGACTTGTTCAGTTTGATCTTCTCACACAACCAAACTGCATGTCATACTGCTAAGAGTACACGTCTTCTTATGAACTTCAGTGTCTAACATCAAGGTAGCTTAGTCCCATCTAATCATGATGCGGCTTGGTAGTTTGTGGAAATGTTTATACTGTTGAATATGTGCACAAATTAAAAAGCACAAGGATACTCCATTCCTAATGGTACATGGTCTTACAGTTTACTGTATAACTTAGTTTCTGGCTTTGTTACAGAAAACTGCATCTGGCTTTTTGAGTGTTATGTTGTTCATGCAGTTCTTCTTGAGAAGGTTCTAGCTTCAGACAGAATCCATGTGAGCCACTTGGCTTCAGTCCCATATTCTCTTTCATTTAGCATACAGCAATAGCTTATTATTATTATTTCTCATTTTCCTCCAGTCAGTATCCAGAAATTTTTCACTGACCACAATAAAACCCATTAAAACTTGTCTGAATCTGTCTGAGGCAATTAAAGGGCCATTTGAATCTTTGTTTTGTCAGGCAAGCCACTCCCTCCATTCTGCATGCTTGAAACATTATTTAGCCTTCTGCATTGATTTCTAAAAGCCTCTTCTACTCCATCCAAAGTCTTTTCACCCTTATGAGCCACCATAAAGTTCTGTTCCTGTCAGCAGTTTGCGGGACGGTTTGACCCGGTACCATGACAATTGAGGTAGGGGACCCACCGGCCCACACCCTGGGGAAGGGGAAGTGGGAAAGGGAAAAAAATGAGAACGGAGATGGGTCTAGGAACAAAACAGTGGCAACGATCTGAGGAGGAAAGCTAATTTACTAAATAAGATATCAGAACGCAAAATAACGCAATATAATACTATATAATTGGAATTGAGGCTAATGAATCAAATAAAACGAGCAAGAGAGAGTGTCCGATAAACCGAAGGCCTTACACTAACGCTGAAGGCGGAAAGCTGCAACAAATACCCACTGCTGAGCTTGATCCCGAAGGGAAGAGGGACGGTCCCATGACCACAGACAGTTTTTATCTTTCCCTCTGGGCGGAAACACGTAAAAAATACAAAGCATTGCACAGTCCTCTGGGGAATGTAGTTCTTCTTCTCTTCTGAGACAGGTATGCCCAGAACTATTGATGATCCACACAACTAGAGCAATACACTACATGATATTATGGTGTGGAATATCAATAATAGAACAAAAATCATAAAACCATGAGAATTACTCAACTCATAGGGAGCGGGTTTGTAGATTTTGCAGCAGCTCAGTATCTTCTGGACAGATGAAACTGCATCAAAAGGTTCACTGGAAATACTTGTTTGGCTAAGCTTTTCTAGCAGACAAGGTATTTCTGGTTAGAAGATTTTTGGTTAAGCATGTTTGCTGTATTATCTCCTCATCCAGCCTTTACTTAGGATGTAGCAGCAATCTGAAGGAAGACATATTCTGGCTGCAGTTGAAATTTTCAAATGTAATCCTATAGTGTCAATATTCAGGGTCCAAAGTGTTCCATCACATATTTCCACAGTCAGTTTTAGACTTAGATCTTTGATATTCCTCTTTATTCTCAGGAAGGGAAAGTAAGTAGCTGATGAAGATAAAGATGATCTGTGAGATGAGTAGCTGAATAGTGGAATTTTTTGCTGACCTCTCTCTTCAGAAGCTTGTTCCACTTGTTGCAGCTTGCCATCTACATCTCTTATTTTACTGGTTAATTCCTATGAAGATCATTTTTCTCCTTAGATGTCTTCAAATGTGAGTGGATCTATATAGCTCAGTTCACACACATGCAGACGCACAGATAAGTTGCTTGCCTGGAGTTATCCAAATAACAAATAATACTGACAGTATAATTCAGATTGTTTTGACTAAAATTCAGGTTTCCACTTCTGTGTCAACAGTTCAGACAAAAAATATAGTGAATGTTAGAAGAAAAACTTCACTCTTGTACTAGGAGTTTAGGGAATATTGAAAGACCTTGGAGGTTTGTTTTATCTCTAAACGCAACAACAACAAAATCAGAGCCATTTGGAATCAAGGGATTCTATTTTTGTTAATTAGAATCCCATTTTGTATTTCTGTTACTTGCTGCTTCAAAAAATAGTTTTCATGCGGATTGCAAGAGTCTAGATGGGAGAAGAAACTGAGCTGGATTTTGTGTGTATGATACAGTGATTTACCACAGAAACTTGTTTTCAAATAAAGGTAGTATCTGGAGTATGCCAACTTGGAAAATTACTGCAAGTCAGGTGTTCAGATTGTCAGTACCTGAGTAAGGTTGTACTGAAATTTGTTAAGGAAAATGGTAGGGAGCAATGGATGAGAAAGGTTAAAGATGGAAATCAGAATTAGGATAGTAAAAAAAAAAATAAACTGCAGTCATATTTATTCCCCTGAGTTGAGTCTGTGGGTAATTTGCCTAGGCTGAAACTCACAGTTGTCAGTTCCATGGAAAATACTTCTGTCCCAAGGGTTACAAAAGTGTTCCTGCTTCTATTCTGGTGCTAATTAGCTCACTGCTTCCCTCCAAATTGAAATCATTCATTTGCCTATATGTTGCAATATGCTATATGCTTGAGAAGGCTTTTAAATACGGAATGATCACTCAGCAATGACCTACGCTTCCCAACTTTAACCGTGAACAATACATCAGAAAGTATTTTGTGATGACCTGTTTGCCAGCATGTCCAGTATATTTATGTTACTAACACGTTGAAGTGGAAATCATATTTATCCTTAAAGGATGCTGCAAAATAAGGTCACGCAAAAACTAAATTAGCTCATTAAATCATTTGCTTTCTTTTCATAACTAAGGCTGTGTATATAAATGTTTCTTAACATTTGCAAATTTTTTACTGATATTATTTGTTCAAAAATGTTCCCTTTATTTGTAACATCTTTGACTTTTTTCATTTGACTTGGTATTATCATTAATTTTGACACATATTCTGCAAAATTAAAACATATATATCCATCAGTCTGTTAATGTTTACTTTTACATCCAGGAACAGGCTTCAGTTTCTCTCCGTTACCTTGGAAACAAATGGAGGCTTGACTTCAAGTATCTAACACTTGAAAGTAAGGGTGGAGCTTTGATGTTGCAGTTCTTATTATGATGCAGAAAAGGAAGGTAACTCTTTTAAAGATTATGCCTTATTCCATTTAAAAAAAGATGGAATCTAGCTAGCATGATGGAAACCACAGCAGTTTCATATAATGGCTTGAAAGTGGAATGGGATAATAGTAGTTGCACAGATACAGCAGTCTTTGACTTCTGAAGTTGGTTGAAGCAGCTTTTCCTCCCGCAAAGATTACTTGTGAAAAAGAGTAATCACTGCTGTCCATTTCCTAATCTTGTAAATAGCAAAAAAGGTTATAATTGGTAGTAATTTCCAGCCTTACCATATCGATGTGTACTATTTTAAATTTATATTAATAATTTATTTACAATTTTCCAATCTGTTAATAGACCAAATTAAGTAAAATTTCAAACACTTAAGGGAATATTCAGTAGATCAGCTTTTTTTCTCGTTTTTTTTCTTCTAACTTTCTATTGAAGTAAGTGAGAATTTGATCAAGAACCCCTCTCTAGTAAGTAATTTGGATAAGCTAATATTTTGAATTGTAGTTTGGATAATGAAGATGATGATGTACATTTATTTAGAGTATTTTAGTCTAGCTTCTACTGTTATCCTATGCTTGTGTAGTGTGAACAGCAGTATTGATATATATTCCTATCAAAAGCATTTCAAAGTAGAATAAATAAAGTTCTGTAATATTACAACTTTGCTAAATTTTCCATAATAGAATGAGATAAAGGCCCTCTGGGATTCACAGGGATTTGAATTAATCCTCTCTATATTCTGTCTATGCTGAGAACTATTAATATACCCATTTTACAGTGAATGTAATTAGTCTTTCGTTCCACAATTGCTAATACCTGATCTGCGTGCTATTCACTGGCTCAGGAGTGCTAATTTCATCTGGATGAGGAATGGACACACAACTGACATTTCCAAAAAATAACCACAGCATGTACACAGAGTTTATATTTGCCTCAAACTATTATGCTGGTTTTATATGGGCAGCAGGTGGAAAGGGAATATTTGAGCAGTCCTCAAGCTTGCGAATACAAAGCTAACTTGTCAAAAGGAACTCTTTCAAATGTATTTGAACCAGCAACTGGCATTTGCATGTGGTCAGTGATTCGTGTCATGAATTTGTGATGCTTTTGATCTGTCAAAATCTTTCAAAGCTGGATTTGCTTCATTATTACCATACTAAGTAACATCTTTTGGCAATAAATTTGTCTTTTGGGGGAATTCGGTGCAAATAGGAATAGGTAAGACTGATGTATTGGTTCTGTCTTCTACCTCAAGATAATTGTTTCTCAGCATAATCTCAACATTGAGCATGTGGATAGACTTCTCGCAATCAGTAGGATTTAAGTGAATGTAACCCCAAGCCAAATTAGTATAAATTTGCTTCCAACTGTGTGAGTGATGAAAAGTAATTGATTGGATGATTTTGGTTGGATTTTTCTATTAGTAACCACCTTTCTAAATTTTCTCATGGCCTGTCTTGATCTTATTAAGAGCAATTAAATTAAATTTAGTGTATTCTTGACGTAATGCGTATTAGAATCTTATTCATGTTGTCCCTAAAATTTGTATTCACAGTAAACAATGTATGCTATCATGAAAAATACTGAAGAAGGGCAATAAACACAATAATCTAAACAATACTAAGATTTTAATAGATCTAACCAATACAATAATAATTACATACACCATAAAAATACTTATTCTGTTTGTTACCTTTGTTTGAAAACTGTTGCTTTATTCCTGCAAACCCTTCTTTGTGAAAGCGCTTTAGAACTGATTGTAGTATAAATATGAAGACAAGCAGACTACTCAGAGAGGTTTATAGAATCAGTTCCTACCTTACTTTTCACTTCTTTTTCCTTCTTTTCAGTTCTAGTTTCACTCAGAATGTATAATACAAGTAGCCTGCTGTCTGTCTCAGTTAGACTGAGCTGTTAGCCTCAGACAGTGTGATTTTATGTTTTCCATGTATTAACACAGAATGAGTGTGCTCAGGTTTCTATTTCTGCAGGAATAAGTAAACCAAATAAGGCAGTTTTATTTGATTTCCCTTCCAAAAAATATCACAACAACATTACAGCTGAGATAAATCTGTACATTAAATAAAAAACAAGCACGTGCTCTCTCCCACCAAACCCAAAGTACCAGAAGAAAACAGCAGGACAGTTATGTGATTTGTGTTTTCTTTT
>VXAB01004135.1:124880-146913 GCA_013399175.1 Odontophorus gujanensis | reverse complement strand
ACAGCAGGACAGTTTTGTTATTTTTGTTTTCTTTTTTTTTTTTTTTTTTTTTCCAGGTAACAGCTTGATAGACAAAACTTTTGAATTTTCTTGTTTTTCAGTTCTATTATAAATAAACAGGTGACTGCTCATTAACTAGTGATTTCAATCAAGAAAGCTTCTGCTCCTGAGAAAACTGTTTTGGGACAGTGTTCTCAGCCTCCTTAGCTGCCTCCTGACACTCATCCCTGGCAGTAAAGGATGTGCATGTACAGTGGTGGCCACAGCACCCATACCACAGCCTGGTGGAATGTTCTCCATGCAGCTAGACAGAGTGAGACCCCCATGAAGCCTCCTCACCCCTCCCAGCCCTCCAGCTTATCAGTGTCTGATCCAGGGAGTCCTATAGAAGAACATATTTTCGGGAGGCTTGCAGGGCTCTCACCCAGTGGCATGGTCACCAGATACTGACAGCTGAGTGTTTCTTTGATTGGATTCATGTTGCCAAAAGCTGTATTCCTGTGATTATTCTTAATTAACTAATTGGTCATTGATTTATTGTGATTTTGGGATGGTGACTTGAAAATATGTAACAATTCTCTTACTCTGAGGCTTTCTTAGCCCTGCTTTTTTCCCTGCATAATGTGGCTTATTTAATGGAGTGATCCAGCTGACTTGTAGAGCTTCTCTGCTCCAAGAGCTGGCAGTACAGTCAGATAGAAATACCAGATATTTGTAACACCATATGGTCAGACCTTTTTATCTAGTACTGATTTACTTACAGAGAAAGTTTTCTTGATCTACTTACACCTGAGCTCATTAAATTATAAGCAAAATGTATGATATGTATTATATGGTCTATGTACAGATATAATGAGCTATAAGCAAAATAAAATATGGCATTATTGAAAATAAAAAAAGAGATCACTTTATTATATGCCCGAATAATTTTACCTAGCTTTTGGGAAAGAAAAGCAAAATATTTTTATGGCTGGCCTCTTCCAGCGGCTCTGGACTGGATTAATTCCCAGTACATGAATCTTTTTGGAAAGAAAACTACATTCCTGTATTTTAGGCCAATGAACATGTTCACCAAAATGCATAAGCATAGTACAAGCATAGAACTAGCATTAATAGAGCACAGACATTTGGGAAATTTCCCTTCTGTTAAAATAACAATGTACTAAAGGCCAAACATTCATGAAAGGAAATGTTTTACAAAACTATCATATGGCTTCCTGACAGTTTAGAATAAAACACAATGGTTTTGTTTATGGTCACAGTCATTACTCCAGTTTTAAGTGGTGAGAACATGCCACACTAGGAGTGGCTTTACATAATTCCTGCATAAAGGTGGATACATTTTTCCCATTCATTCTTCTCTGTTTTCTAGATGCTTATTGGCTTAACTACTGGCAAAACTGAAGGTTTATTACTCTGAGCTAGGTGATCCCATAGTATTTACTGCTGTTATGAAGAAACATAGCATTTTGCACAGGAAAGATATTAATAGGGTAATTTCAGGTATCTGTGTCTGGATTTCTTTTTTCCGTTTCTTCCTTCCATCCTTCCATCTTTCTTTCCTTCACAGAAATCCTGTCAAAAGCAGCTAAGCATCACTTAGTCTTCAGCTGATCAGCTGACTTTTGACTGTTTTGTATGTAAAGTATACAGTTCGTTTTTACTTTTAATATAATTAAAAAATAATTTAAAAAGTTCTGGAAACCTAGCTAGTGTTTCCAAACAATTAGTTAAAACAGCTGTCTAATGACAGGCAGAAGTTTCTTCTGAGCAGTCATGTAGGATACATATAAATCATCTTATATCAATATAAATAAGACTGTGCTTCCTACCTCTTTTTTTTCACTGTGGTTCAATATTTTTCTCATTATTTATTTATAATATGTAAATCTTTAATATACTATTGAACTTCAAAAATATAAATATAGAAGAAACAGTAAATTTTATGTATAATTGGAATATTAATTGAATGAATCTTTCCATTATTAGAAATAACTTTAAACTATGTGTTTGCTATAATGGATTGGCCAGAAAAGACTAAGAAATATTGCAAATACCAAATACCATGGCTGACTCTGGAATTCACCTACTGAAAGTTTTCTTGTTTTCACTGATCAAATATAGGCATAGTTAGGGGCACTGTAGTCCTGTGTATGCACACTGCAGTGACTGCAAGGAAGAGCTGCCTTGTGCTTGCAAGATTTTATGGTAAAAGATGCAAGTGTTGGTCAGGGGCCCATATTCTATATGAACTGTCTAGACAAATCTTCTTATAGAAAGATAAACGCAAAATAAAGCTGGTAACAGAAATCTGTAGTTGCTCACTCGTAGTAGCTATTAAGTTTTGTACTGAAAAATTTGGCTTTCTTTTTTAGAATCAATATTTCCTGGAGAAAAATCCTAAGCAAGGACACGCCTGGGCAAAAATGATGGAATTTTCCCATTAGCTCTTCCTATCTCTGATGTGTTGTACCCAATGCTCTTGAGGACTGAAAATTATGATGAATTAGATCATATTTACAAAGCACTTTGAAGTTGGAAAGCAGTGAACAATTACTTAGTATTATAACTTTATTTTTCGTTAGAGTGAGATACTTGCTAAAAAGCTATGAGAGCAATCTAAAGTTACCATCAAAGACTACTAAAGACATGTGCTCCTTTTTGCTTTGAAAATGTAATTATCATGTGCTAATACAGTCTAGGAAGTAGGCTATCTTCTCATGAGCAGATTCTTTTGAAAAATGGTGGAGAAAGCCAGAAGACCCAATTTCCTGTTTGGATTGCTGTAGGATGTATGTAGTATAACAGTGGGGAAGTGTGTGTGGTTTGTGATGAGATGAGAAAGAAAACACTCTCTGCTTTAATGCTCACCATAGATTTAAGCCATGTTAATGCATGCTTTAAGAATATTTTTCTTGTTCTACAAAGTAAAAATGTCCAAAATTCAAAATACATCCTTCCAGGTAAAAACAAAACAAATTTTCTGTGACATACTTATGCCACTAGTCCTTTACACCCGATGTTTCAGCTTTTACCCAAACATACTAACTGCAGAACCCACTGTATGGAAAGTAAAGTTCTATCTGACTTTGATTCCAATACAGTGAACAGCTGAATGCAGTGTTGAAACTTTATGATCATGGATTTTCAAATGTAGCTGAGTGGACTGGGATAAGCACTTTTATGAATAGTGGGACTGCTCAAGAAGTGAGCAGTCAACCTGTTCAATTAGCTGAACAAAAACAAACAAACAAAACAAAACAAAACAAAACAAACAAAAAAAAACAGCCAATCACCAACCAACGAGAAACCAAGAAAAAGCAATAAAACCTACATTTTCTACTTCATAAATAAAATTAGAATACATTTGTAACAGTTTTTTTCATGTTCATAGAATTGAAATTAGAAGTCAGCGTAAGCATCATGGATTACATGTGCTGACACCTTCCTAATATCCAGTGACTTATTTAAAAAGGGAACTCCAAGGAAAATATATTACTTAGTAGGTGTAGAAGTCGTGTGTATAAGAAATAGCTAGTGCTATTGGGTACCTATTCCCACTTGTTTACCAGAGTATTTTACGAAGTATATGAATATTTGATCTCATTGTTTTGTTTCATGCAGCTTTCGGACACATATAAGAATAACAATCAAAATATGAGCTTTGGCATTAGTCTGAATAAAGCTGTTCTCTGTTTTGGGAAGTTTTTCTGTTGTTATTTGTCTTTAATGAAAACATTTGCCATATTTGTAGCATTTGAATACTGCAGAAGACATTATATAGATTCTACTAGCAAAACAGGAGCATACTACATCATTGGTTTTGCATGTAATGAAGTTACAATGGATAATTGAAAGGAGAATTTGGCCCACTGCTTTTGAAACTCAATTTTCTTCCTCTTGAACCTGTCTAGGTAGACCAGCTGGTTCCAGGCAGGTCCTATTTAAGTGTAGAAATAGTATTAAGCTACCTTAATGTGACAAATGGTAAAAAGCACTTTGTACAAAATTCATTCAGGAAAAAAAGAGTAAATAGTGGAGTGAGCTTGTGTGCAAGAGAGGTTGCAAGTGAGTTTTTATATCCTCTTCAAACAGCCAATAGAAAACAAGTTGGGAAACTGGCATAAGAAAAGGAAAAATGCAAAGAATTTTCAAGTCAAAGCTGCCCAAATGGCTGTCTTTTGAAGAGTTAATTACCATAAAAACTAAATTGTGTTTTAATTTAAGGGCATATCCTACAGCCCCTATTGGTTATCCTTTCAGCTACGCTCTGGCAAGATGCTCATTTTCCTCCTTCTTTAGGAGATCCCTAGAAGAATGGATTCCACTGCACTAATGCACTTACTTTCTTACTGACAGCTGCCAAGGTGCTGTCAAACCCAGATGTCTCATTATTCCTCTTTCATTACATTTTCTTGTTATTGCTTGTACATAGTAGAAGAACCATATTAAAGCATTCCCCGTGACTCTGTTATAATTGCACCCTCTGTTAGTAATTGCTCATCCATTCAAAAGCTTTGCCGCAATATTTTGAAACAAATTGACATCATTCTAGTTCTGCAGTTAATATGCTATTCAGAAAGGCATAGCAGGGGGATGTCTTATTGCTCTGCTTTCTATGCATGGGTACTTTGGAAAGAAAATTAGCTTTGGAGACACTGTTTGAATATTTTAATGAAACCATTATACCTAGGAGACTATAATTTCTAGATTTCAGTCTGATACTGACTACCTTTGCTTATACAATATTTTAATGCTCTGACTCTGCATGTCTTGATTCTACATTACATATTATACATTTTTATCTTTAGTGCGCATAGAATTTGACATTTTACTACATGAAGTGATATAAATGCACAAAGTTATTTAACTGTCATTCTGACAAGTTGCATGGAAGCACTAATGGAGATACATTATGCAAAGCAAGTTCTCAGGGAGGCTATGGTCAGCTTTTTATAAAATCGCTTTCTTTGATGTTGTAGCATGCCAGGAAAATAATGTGCATCAATAAATTGAAAGATCAAACGACATATATTTTCTCCTTCCTAAGAAAGCATTCCAGACCCCTCCTAGATATATAACACTTCACGTGGAAATAATATATAACTAGTATGAAATACATATTAAAATTAAGGGAGAATCATTAAGAATTTGGAAAGCTTTGTCAACGTATCAGTATTTAGCAGCAATATAAATATATCTTTGACAGAATGACTTTGACTTGAATTAAAACATTCTCTCAGCCTGATTGTGAAGAGTAGGATAAGTACTGACAAATAAATATGAATGGTAATTTTTCCAAACAGCACGGAAGCGGAGTTTTGACAGCCATGGATAACCACTGTTCAAAAAACAATTTTTTTACCAAATCTTGATTTGAAAGTGAGTGCAATTTGAAAAATTAGTATTTCCATGCTCTGCTTCATACTCCAACAACAAAAGCAACATATGACTTGCTTTGTAGTTTTGTCTCCCAAGTTAATGGGATGCTGTCAAGGCTTTAAAAATTACAATTATTCATCACTGTGGGTTTTTCTGTTGTTTGTATGGTTTCTTTTTGTTTTGTTTCCATTGCTTCCAGATTCGCATTGCATTTATTTCTACCACTGCTTTCAGTTTTTTTTAAAAACTTTCTTCTTAGAAGGACCAGGAAAATAGTGAAGGAAATATGCCATATTCTGAGACTACTTTCATTTTCTCCTCTTTGTTTCACCTCCTGAAGTCAGAACACTGTGAAAATTTGAAGGGTTTTGAAAAGGAAGCGGCATATCACATACTAATACTATCATGTCATTAGTTTGTTCCTTTCCTCATATGTAAAACATGGCTCAGTGCTTGTCATTCTGTTAAAACAATCAGTAGAGAGTTTACACACTATTTAATTTTTAGAAATGAGAGTTATCAGTCTACTGTATGTAGAAGAAACAGCTGCATTTATTGTCATTGCTTTCCCTGGCTCAGATCTCCGCAAAAATGCTGTGGGGCTGAGTATTTTGTCTATTATGTTCAAATCTGAAGTGGGATTTTTGTACTCCTTGTTCTATTCTGTTTCCTAACTACTCCTTTGTCAGTATACTTTTGGCAGACACTGCATTATTGTTTACTGCTAACATTTTCAACAGCTTTATGTAACTTTGTTTAATTACTGTAAATATCACCTGCTTTTCATCAGGAGGTTTTGTTTTTGTTTTTGTTTTTTAATCATTAAAATAAGGAAAGCATCTTTTGACAGCTGTGTGTAGCACTTTTAAAGAATATCATGAGATATTTTAGAAAGGAAGATTTTTGGATATTCAGATTGGGTTTTGAATTTTTTACTTTTAGAAGATTTATTTTACATCTGTTTTTTTTGATTGTGTTTGTTACATAGAAAGAAATGCTTTTTTTCTTGAACTGATTTATTTAAATGATGTAAAGAATTTATACTTTAATATTTGAGTGCTTATAATTATTCAGTTTTTATGTTTTGTAGTAATGATACCAGATAGAAAAATTATGTGATAAAAGAACACCCTTTGAAAAAAATCACCTTAGGGCTATCTGATTTTTGATGAAAATCTTTACTTATGTTTGCAACTGATTTTCCATAGGACTAAGTAGGCTGATGACCAAATGATTTACATGAAGAAATAAGTTTTCTGTTACTTTTACTATTGGATTACTGTACTAAAAAAATCAAGGCCAATTTTCATTAATTATAATAATAATAATGTGAAGCATCTTCTAAAAAAAAAGACATTTATTCAATGTATTTGCATTTATGTTTATTTTCTTGAAGTTGACAGATGGAATTCTGGGCCATTCTACCTCTACCTAGAGTCTTAGATGCTTGTATTTAACTGAAAAGGCCTTTCTTTCAAATAGTCAAAATGACTGGGTTTCGTGTAGTTCTTAATGAATATACCATGAATCTACAACATTTTCATAATAAACCTACTGGAAGCAGGACTCAGATCAGGAAAACATCCATTTTAGAAGACTGTTTCAAAAATTAATATAATTATTTTTTATTACAGGGGTTGGTTTAGCTCTCTGACTTTTAAAGGAAGGATTGTATGTAGTCTTTTTTTTTAATATATTTTACTGATTTTAAAAATTTATAGTAAGAAAAAGACTTTCTGCAGTGAAAAAAAGTCTAATACATCTAAAAATTACACTTAAGAGTTTTTTTCTTATTTCTGGTTTTATAATGTTTCCTTGGTACATGAGCTGTATGTAGCTCCAGTACAAATCGATTCAGATTAACTGTATGTGACTCAGATACCTTGTTATTAGGAAAAACCGTAGCAGCTGAAAAAGGGTGGACCTACAGCACAGCACTGAACCTTTAATTCCATTTGTGAAAGGTACAATAACGAGGACATAAGAACCAGACTACTCTGAGAATATTGACTACAGAGTCAACTAACTTAGCCTTGTTGCAGTCACATAATTAGTATTGATAAAAACAACTTAGAATTCCACTTATTTCACTTTTTATAGTTCCTGTTGATTTTTTATTTTTTTTAATATTACCAGTGCACTTGGTATTATCAAACTTAAGCCACACCAAACTGATCTTGAAGAAAACCTGTGACAAATTGATTACATTTCTTCACTGTTAGTAAGCATGGTTTTATATTTCCTAAGTATTTTGGATGTATATTTAGCAATAGCATTACTTTAATGTTAGCACTGGTCTTATAGTTGTTAGAAATACTGTGTGATTTACATTTTGAAGGGCACAATACTGATAAAATCTGTGTATTTTTCCACTTCCATTAATTAAAGGATACTGATTTCATTTTCTTATTTATTACTGGAATATTACTTTGAGATCTTGAGAATAAGAAGACATATAGGCAGAGGAGATCTGTACAAGCTCCCTTTTAGCCTTTTACTAAAAGTTTTTTATTTATATTAGCTCCAAGAAAATCATAATACCTAGCTAGAATCATAGAATCACAGAATATCCCAAACTGGAAGGGACCCACAAAGATCACTGAGTCTAACTCCTGGCTCCACACAGCACCACCCAAAATACAAAATCTGTGTCTGAGAACAGTGTCCAAATGCTCCTTGAACTACATCAGCTTGGGGTTGTGCTCACTGCCATGGGCAGCCTGTTTCCTGCCCACCATCCTCTGGTGAAGAACCTCTTCCTAACACCCATGCTGATCCTTCCCTCATGCAGTTCCATGCTGTTCCCTCAGGTTTCAGTCACGGTCACCAAAAAGAAAAGATTGGCACCTTTTCCTCCACTGCAGAAAAAGACATAGTGTAGTAATTAGTCCTGGTAAATATAGGGAATTATTTAGGTAGACCATCTTAACTGAGCTTACTTCAAATAAATATTTGAATTTAATTAAACTAACATTGGAGTCTATCTCCTAACATGGCCTTTACCTTCTTGACTTCTAGAAACAGAGGGTGTGGTCTCCAAACTCTGAAAAAAGATCAAATTATTTACCACAATACACACTTGAAGCAGATATATATTCTGAATTTTCCATGCAGCCTTCCTTGTTATATATGGTGGATGGTGATAGCAGGATGGTTGGACTAGATGATCTTGCAGGTCCTTTCCAACCTAATGTATCAATGAATCTATGAATCTATATGTCCCCCTTGTACTTGTATATATTAGTTTCCTGCAAATATTCTAATTTTCTAATATTCCTCAAAATCAGAAAGCTGAGTATACGCACACATACAGATGTGCTTAAAAAAAACCCTCATGACACAAGACGAAACATTCCAGAAATGATAACTATCTGTTTGAAGAAAGAGAGAACAGAGGATGTCAGTGTTTTCTTCATCTCTAATGTAGTTAGTCTTGGCCCTCTTTCTTCGCTGAAGAGTGCTCCTTAACCTGTCTTTCCTTACCCAGCAGATGGTATCTGTACAGTTCCTTGCAGGGCTAACTAAGGCAGCCCATAAATCCTATTGATCATTACTTCTCGGCAGGCAATGTCATAGCCTTTCTTAGAAAGACTTTAAAATGATGTAATTTCATTTCAGCAATGGATGGGACCCACAGGACTGAATCTGGCACATTACAAATCAAATCTATCAAAAAAGTGTACATGTGCGTGGATGTGTGTGATCTACGATTGCATAAGAGTAAATCTTCTAATCCAGAGTTCCTTGAGAGTTATATCAAACTCTGACTTGACTTTAGGCTTCTATCCTCACAAAATTTTTTTCTAAACACAAGCTATCATCCGTTCTTGTATGGGTACATTATTCACATTTCATAAAAAACATATTTATTTAAAGTCATGCAAATACTACAGGGAGTAGCATATTCTTTTGAATATACAGGCAGATACATGAAATCCATGCTTTTTACAACCAAGAGCTTTTTGAGTATTTTGAAACCTTCTCAGACCTAAAGACACAAGGAATCATAAGGAATCCCTGGCATTGTAAATCAAATGAATTTATGTGCTTTCATTATGCTCGTTTTATTATTCTTACAGTTCTGCAACAATGGGGATACAAATGCTTCTCTTTCTTTGATTAGGATTATTTTTTTGATGGTATTCCTCCTTGCTATGTGTTTTAGGACAGTTTTGGACAAATGTGAAAGTTAAATATTGCTTTATACTATGCACGAGTTCTTTGAAAATGTAAGTTTCTCATGCAGTTTCTTAAAAGCAATCTTTTTTTCTTTTTCCCTGCTCAAAAAAATGTCTTTGTATTTTAATCATTGTCACTGAGTACTTGTGCTGTTTGAGAGGCCATAAATTAACGACTAACTATGGTAACAAGGTTTCAGTTATACTTAGGCTTACCAGTGAGGTCATCAACCATAAATCTCATAACATTTCAATTTGTCTATTGGGAGAAAGAGAAACTTGAGCATTAGTGAATTATGGAATGACATTGCGGGAAGTCCAGAGCTTTTTGTAGAAGGAACATTATGTGAGTCAAGTCACTATAAAAAATCTTTTTGAGAGTCTCTAAAGAGAGAGTATGGAGTAATGTGTAGTGAAAGACAGTGATATCCTATAGCAGATATAGCCTGCAATAGAGAAATAAGAATTTCTGTGTTGGGTTTTTTTTTTTTTTTTCATTCTTTCACCAAAGAGAGTCCTGTGATTGGTATTGAGTTGTGCAATTGATTGGCCACGTGGAGCAGTCTGTCCATATGTTATGGAAATTAAGGCAAGGCTTCTCTTCATTGACTGGGTTAGAGAGAAAGTAACTGGAAAAAGTACTGAGCGTTAGTGCTATTGCTGAACATCGATACAATCAATAGGTGGCTGTGTAAGATGAAGACCACTTGAGACACCAGAACCTCAGAAACTAATTTCATAGTTGAAAGGTGTGGAAGAAGTCTCAAAGGTGAGTGGAATAGAACAAATAGATTTGGTTTTGCCTAGAAGTACATGAGGAGAATGCAACACCAGGTTACAGCTCAGGTTGTACTTTATGCTTCAGTGTGTATCAGACAGAGAGTCCTAGAGATGTTAATATGTGAGCAATAGTAAATAAACCTCTGATAAGGAAATGTTATTTGAACTTCTAGATATGCTTGATAGCTGACGCTAACACTGACTGTAGCTAGGGTGCTGTGCACACTTAACAAGAGAAGGAACATTACTGGCAGCATTGAAATCAGTAGGAGATTTGCCATTGGCATTAATGACAAAAGTTAACACCACTGCAGTCTGATTCTGTATTAAATCAGTTACCATGGATATGCATTCAGACAGGCTGTTTGTGTAAGCACAGTTTGCAGTCCAAAGAAATATAAAACAATATTTCACTAGACATAGCTACCAAAAAGCAAAAGAATCCCCCCAAAACAAAACAAAGGAAACACACACAACAAAACAACAAAACAACAAAACAACAAAACAACAAAACAACAAAACAACAAAACAACAAAACAACAAAACAACAAAACAACAAAACAACAAAACAACAAAACAAAATGGTTCAGTGTCAGAGCAAATTTGGCTTTTACTGCTAAAATGATGACGACTCATTACAAAGAAGTGTAGGTGCCTAATCTTTACCCATTTAAGGATTAAATGCCTTTATATATCTGAGTCAAATATGCTTGATGTCATTCTGCTGTGATTTCACAAATCAATGATGTAAAAATGTATAGATTACATTATCACAACTTAATGAAAGTAGAACAGAAAAAAGGAGACAGGAAAGGCTTTCTGATTTTGCCATGCAATGAGCAAGCTGGGATTCTGCGATTGCCTTTCCTGTGAGATAACTGGTATTGTATCAATTTCTGTTTTGCACTAGAGACTGCTGTTTCTGTCCTACCTACATGACAACTCAGAAATCCTCCACAATTAAGGACTTTTGTAGTCCTACACATTGCTATAAGAGGATAAGACAGAATTTCTGGTGGAAATTTTATACAGTATTCTTGAACAATCCATTATATGCAGTTCTTGTAATCTTCCATACAACTTTCTGCAAACTGCAGGTATAGGTCACATAATCTGTGCCATCTCCACTCATGTTTCAAGTCAAGAGGAGAGGACAGGGCTCAGATTCAGTCTGTGTCAGTGGAAAAGGGAAGGAAATCAAGGGATGGTGTTGGCAGCAAATGGTTTCAGTGACACTTGCGTGGATGGGGAGATGGGCAACCAGGATACCTGTGTCTATAATCTTGTGCTAGTGCAGCACTGCATAACCCCATAGATGCTGCTCTGTCTTGTGTTTTTGACAAATACTTGCCTGGAGTCTTTGTATTTTATACTCCTGTTCTTTGAGGAGGGGACTGAGAGTGGCATGGCTGTCCATCAGAGTTAAACCACCACAAGAAAATAGTTTTGTTCAAATACTGCTCCTATCTCAGGTCTGTGGTGGCACACAGGAATATATGCATAATAATGGCAGAGCAGAGAGAGTGCATCAGAGCAATCTCATAAGGATTTTCTCAACAATCACGTTTTCTGTATTTGCTTTAAAGAGTTGCTATGAGCCAAGAGTCATTTCAAATAGGAAGTAATTTTTGAAAAACTGAATTTTCCATGAGGGAAAAATGAAATGATTTTGCAGAATTTCTGCCTTTTTCTGCTATGCTTTAGTATATATTTTTTTCTATTTGGAGCCTACATTGGTTTATTGTCTCTGATAGTCATATGCTGGCTGATGTCTATGGCCTGTGAGACCTGTGTGCAACTGCTAGGAAAAGGAGAACAGAACAGATACTTAAATTGAAGGTAGCAAACAGGCAACAAGATGTGCTATCCTTAAAAATACTATTTTTAGTAGCTGATTAATTGTTCTGGTTTAAATTAAAGTATCTGAAGGTAGTAGAGGATGTAGTATCCCATTCAAAGTATGGACAAAACTAGTAAATCTAAAATTTCAATATATGGCTGATATTTTGAGACATTCTGAAGAACTGAGATTTTGTGATTATTTTTCTACCTTGCTTAGATATGAACATGGACACACTGACATACATACACATCTTAATGATGTAGCTCTTGGATACCTGTGTTATTCAAACTAGACATCTAGGTAATAGAAAAGAAAATGAGTATATATTGCTATAATCCAAAGTCAATTACTCTGAACTATAGAGCATAGGAAAGAAAAGAAGCTTGTTTTTCTGACCAGCTTTCCAAAGCTATTTCTTCCTTTTAAATGGGCCTTGATTTTTCGCCAAGACTGTCACAAGACCTTTTGGAAAATTCCTGTGGCATTTTCCATATCTGGTTTACCTCTTATCACCTCTGAGTTACAGCATTCACAAGAACCCATCTCAAGCTAATACACTTGCCCTGACTTTATTTTTTGATACTGTCTTTACTTTTAGTGTTAAACTGTTTCTTGAAAGCGAGCACATAAGTGCATTCGGAAGTATATTCACAGGTATTGTCTTACTGACTCAATTGTATCTATAATGACAGAGAAAAAATTGCATTGTCAAAAGAGCTGTTAATAAAGTTGTCATATAGATTCCTGTACTACTCTGTGGTAATCTGCACTGGGCCAATATCTTTTAAGGGTAGAAATTATTAATAGGGACAGAAAAAGTCTCAGGTCATAATTCTTTGATTTTCCGAAGTACCTTTTGAAATTTTTCTTCAGATGATCTTGAAATGGATCTACACTGACATACAAAAGGGAATCTGAATCAGTTGATTGGCTGGAAGCTGAGGCAAATAAATTGTCATGCACGGTGCTTTCCCAGTATATTGATGTAGGTGTAATTTTAAGCACTTTTCAACTATTTCAGTCCTTTAGAAATTCTTCAGTGTGCTACATTTGCTTTGTAAATGGGCATGTTTATTGGACTAGTAGAAATAAATAAAACAATATTTCAAAACAGGTTCAATTTTGATTCGTAAACAATGCAGTCAAGACATTCATCACCCCACTGACAGGTGAACAGGAAAGATATCTTCCAGTATTAACAGATTTCAGACAAATAATGTGTTCCTGCTCACATTTACTTTTCTTCCATAAAATACGGGTCTTTTAAAAATGTACATTCTGAAACTAAATTAGCAGAGCCGTGTTTGCATTGGCACATTAAATTCCACTACCTTAGAGGAACAATTTGCTGGTTTTAGTGCATTTGCTCACACAAGTTGTTTTGCCTTTCTGCCAAGTTAAACATATATGTCCTCTGCATAACCACAGTATCACACATACCTTAAACTAGTGTTAGAACTAAAAGCATGATTTGTAGGAGAACACTACAACCTTGGAGAAATCTTTATTGTGGTTATTTTTTAATAGTGTGGGTTTTTAGTGGTATTTTTGGAGTGCGTGTTTTGTGGTTTGGTAAAAGTCTGCAAATTCCAATTAGCATAACAAGAAAAAAGAGGAAAGGTTTGAGAATAGAACTCTTTGTTTAATTCTGTCTTCTCAGCTTGTGAATTTCCTGTAAATTAATGTTTGGCATATTGAGTTGATCTCAAAATGGACTGTAGACTATTTTTATGTCATTCTGGCAGCTTGATCAGTAAAGGTCTAGTACGCCTTCTACAATATTATTCAGTGTTGAAGTGTGAGCAAATACTTGCATAACTGCGATCTAAAGCTTGCGTTTTAGGTCTGGATCCATGCAGCAAACTCTAGTGTGGTAAAAATGACAGCTTTTCTCGTTTGCAGATTTTTCTGATTGCTCTGTTCTTCTTGTCCATATGTAAATGCTATGAATGCCAAACAGGATTAGCTGAGGAGTGAGATAAAACTGGATGAAAGCCCAATTACCTGATGCTTCCATGAAGCTAAAACAACAAAATTAAACCAAATCAACAAGCAAAACACTCAAACCTCTGTTTTCCATGAATTTGTTTGGTCAGGCTTTTTCTTTTATACCACTTTTTGGACGTGCAGTTAGTGATGTTTTGAAGAATGTCTCACTACATAAATGTAGTGGTTTTTGGTGAGTACTAGTCTTGCCTGGAAACTAATACATGTCTGCAACAGAGAACACTCTTTGTACAGGCAGCATACTGGAACAGAAGAGCCCTTCAGAGTAGGTGTTCTTCAGCAGAATCTTGGCAACACAGTGTTGCCTGAAGTTATCTTGAATTCATTAGGAAAACACTTTAATAAGTGCCTTGACTGTAGACTATCCAAATTACTTCATAGTGTCCACTGACTTGCTTGATGCATTGAACATCTTGAATGAGTTTCTTAATTACATGCTAAAATAGAAATTGTATTAATACATTTTTAAAAGATGTTGGAGTTGGTTGCCTGAACTTAAGGGAATTCGGAAAACCAGATTATCCTATTGATTAAAATGATATTGATCAGACTGAATAAAACAGCTTAGGCATAGTTTGTTTTATATTTTCAATATTATTTGATAATATTTGGGCTACAGACTGTTAGTTCATCTCATAGAAATCTTTTCTTTCCATGATCAGGTCTGTGTAACATTCTCACTTTTCTATCAAAGAAGAGTTCACTTCTGAGTTCAGGATATAGCGTGAGCAGATATCCCTGTAAAGGGAATGAAGCATGCATTATAAAAGCAGTTATCTGCTAGGTAAGAGGGATTGTCCAAAGCAATCCAGAGCTTATACCATCAAGTCTTCCTCAGTTGCATTAGCAGCAAGGATGGTGTCCAAATCAGCCTCCAAATCAGGCTATGGCAGATGTAAAAGCTGGGAAGTGGCTCGGCAGAATCATAGAATCATGAAGTTGGAAAAGACCACTGATATCATCTAATATACCAACTGCCCATCATTAGCATGCCCACAAAACTACCTGCACAAACTGTTGCTCCCTCTCTTTTCTCAGAAGCAACTCCAAAACACATAGAAATGCCCATAGAATAATCCTAGACTGCTATCTTCTAGCTAGTATAGCTGACAAAAATTTTCAAAGCTTACTTGTTTCTACTTTTCCTTCTCACACGTATGTTTAGGATCATAAATGCCAGTTTCAGGGATGGAGAAGCTGCCTTACTTAAGTAAAAAATAAGAAGAAATAATGGAAGCAATTCAGAGGAAATGCAAGATAAGATGTCTATTTCTCCAGTACTACTTTTGGAGGCATATTCAGAACATTCTTAGACAAAAGTGAACTGTATAAACAAATCACTTTGAATCTGTTTGTATATTCAACTCCTTCAGCTAATGACATGCCAGATTATTTCACTGCTTGAAAGGGCAGATTCTCAGCTGAGAATGCTATGTACAACTAACGTCTATGCTGGAGTTTCAGATCAGAGTTATGCAGAGGAGATCAGATCTATGGAGAACTTGTAGTTAGCAGACCTTCTGGGAAAGCAAATCTACAGATATACATTCCCTTTAGTGAGAGCATCTATCAGTCCTTACAGCTCAAATGGGATCCACACAGTCTATGACATTCACACCTGTCCTCCTCACAACTGAACAAACTTCAGTCCATTCTGATCCTTTTTCTTATCAGTGTCCTCTATTTGCTTTAGTTTATCAGGGAAATATATAAATATTTTTCTCTGAGTAGGTTTGAGCTCTTCTATGCTGTTAAAGCGCGGAACTCTAGCTTCTGAAAATATGTCTGTGGCTGCCCTGGGGTGTTTGTACCTCTCCTCTGCACCAGCATCAGGGACAGGGCAATGGAGATGACTTCATTTGAGATGCCTCATGTATTAGCTTAGGTCCAAGCTAACAGAACACTACTTTAAATGTCTCTAGCCTGTAGAAAATACCATGGGAGCACAGCTGGGAACGGCAACCTCTTGGTTACTACAGGTAAATCCAGCTTTATTTATGAATGAGAATTCAGTCTTTGTTTGTAAGACTTGCCTGTAATTACCATTCACATTTTCCTTCTTCTCGTGTTCTTTTTCTTTGTCTATTACCTTCATTTTGTGTGTTTATCCACTTCTGATGATAACACTTTAGAACAGAGATTGCGAATTTTTAATCCTACAGAACGCTATACAGATTTCAGGGTTATAAAAACATTGATTTATCCTTCTCCTTACTTATTCTCAGGGATCTTTCAGTGTCAGTGATACAGATTATTTCAGATAAAATATCTCAGTTTATTTTGTTACAAACTCCTAAGTTACATACTTCACCCATGACTCCACCTCAAAAAATTTAGCTTATATATTATCTTACTAGTCATGGAAGGCAGGAAAATTGTCTTTCACTCGCTAAACCAGAATGTAAAACTGATTAAACTCCATTTATCCTGCACATCCAATTAAGATTTGACAGATTTTGGATCTTCATAGGAATCTAGCTCACAGGAAGCCTCAAGTGGTCTGAATGAGTTGGAAGTTAGGGAAAATGTGTCTGGGCTTGAGAATTTTTTTTATTTTTTCAGAACTCTGTGAGAAATGAATTTTTGCAGATTACAGGCTAGATCACTGAGTAAGAATTGGGGTGTGTTATCAAAGATTTTTCTCCTGAATACGTGCTTTTTATCACTGAAACTACTTCTTTTCTATTATGAATACTGCCACAATTTTGTTCAGATTTAGGTTTGTCACCTCACGATTTTCCAATCTGTGTATTCTAGGTCACTTCATATTCACTTGTTTGGCATTCGTGTGCATTACAGAATCACAGAATTACAGGAGTTCGAAGGGATCTGGAGAGGTCATTGAGTCCAACTCCCCTGCTAAAACAGGTACCTTACAATAGGTCACACACGTAGGAATCTAGATAGGTCTTGAAAATCTGCATGCAAGGAGTCTCCACATCTCTGGGTAACCTGTTCCAGTGCTCTGTCACCCCTATTGTAAATAAATTCTTCTACATGTTTATCTGGAACTTCCTAAAGAGCCGTTTGTGTGTATGTTCAAGAAGTGCATCACTGTTAATAGACGACTTTGTATCGTTGTACATGAGTACCCAGGTTTTCCTCCTGAGTGCACTGAAGTACTTGAGTAACCCCAACTTGTTAAATCAATAGAAGCAGTGTGTGTGAAAAGAAGCAGTTATAGACATTACTCGCTCACTGTGTGCACCAATGGAGAATCAAAGACACATCTGACCTTGAAACTCTTTTGTGTGAGATGATTGGCCTAAGGTCCTATGGACAGATTGCCCCTGGTTGCAGAACTTCCTCTCTTAAAATTAAAATAAAAAACACATATTTATGGTTTTAATATAGGGGAAGTCCCATTTCCTGCTACTTCAGGAAAGTAGTATCACTGACTTTTCAAAAGTGTTTTTGATCTCTGACCTCCTCACATATCAATGAATTCCTGACATCTTTCTAATTTCAGCAAGATCTGGCATTGTCACTTGCTACATCTCTTATTAGCTGTAAGCCTCCATGACATGAACACTTAATTTTGATATATAGATTAGATTGTAATTCTAATTTTCCCTCAAGCTTTCTTCATATCAGAATTTTGGAGTTATCTTCAAGAAGTGTCCTAATATCACATACTTTATGTTATACTCTTACCTCATCCTAGACTTGGAAACCACAGAGCTAGGTGCTGTTATGCATTGTTGCTTCTCTTTTCAGTATTGGAACTCAAAATCAAGACCAGTGTAGTAGTCAAGCTACCTGTTTTACTTTGAGAGGTATAACCATTACAGTTATTTAGAAAGAAAATTGGTAAATGCTATCAGATTTTTTAGAACATCTGCATTTTATTGTGTAGTTGTGTATGATAGCTATTAATCTTTTAGAATTGCAAATAAATACATAACATAAAAATTATATCATTCTATCAGAACATTTTCAGATGTATTTTAAATATAACAGATTATTTTAAATGTGATAAATTCTGAAGTTTTTAGGTCTGTACATTAGAGAATTTCAAAGTAAAATGTAGTAAAAATACATAAATAAGGCTACAGAACTGTTGTAAAATAGGTTGTTTGTAATAGAAGATAAAGAATATGGAAAACAAGTACATTTTGTAAAGCAGAAAAGATAGGTGCATAGGTATGGGTAAAGAAAGTGTAGAGGGGAGACAAGAACTCATGGGAAAAACATAGTATAGAGATTAACTGATCTACTTGTATTTTATGGCAATGGTTTGGAATTTAGTAGATTGTAAAAAAACCGAAGGGAATCCGTGTCTTTTCCAAGATGCAGCAATAACTTTCCAGTTTCAGCAGGCTAAACAATTCCCATCTTCATATTTAGGTGGGTACATATGTTAGTTCATAACCATTTAAGTACATAGCAGTAATGAGGCTCCTGCTAGGTTAATTTGTGTCATATTCAGTGTAAATACTTGGTATCTGCTGGTATATTATCAATGTATAAAAGCTCGAACAACAGCATGATGTTTCTTAGAAAAGTTTTTTAATTATCTAGGGAGAAAATGATCATTAACACCTTAATTGGTATTTCCGTGAAGAAATCAGAATACACTCCTAAAAAGGAAGGAAATAAAAACAGTTCAAAAACGTGTCTGTTACAATGTCAGTAAGAGAGAGAAAGAGTCTTTAATAGCACGGTGTGAGCTCTGAGACAGCTGGCTGTGTGTCTAGATTGCACTGACATTGCTTATTACTTGTATCATATGGTAAGAGATAAGACAAAATCAAACAAACAAACAAACAACACAGAGATTCGCTTTATTAAATCACTTTCTATAAAGAAGTCTGCAAAGGCAGCTTTCCAGGAGATGTAAATCCTATCCCCTCAGCCTGAATGAAAGCACACTGTGAAAATATACTTGCAGTTCAAATGGTTGCATACACTTTCTGGTTTTATACTGAATTGATATTCTCTCCAGGACCTTTCTCCATTGAACAGTAAATACATTTGGGATATAATTTCAGTGATGTCATTGCAATATTTTGTTATAAAATACCATTGTTTGCAGTGGATCGTTATTGCCTGTGATGCAGGAGTTAGCTAAAGACTTTACAATTCTAATGAGTCCATTTGGTCTAAGGCAGAATAAGTGAATGCAGCCATATCATACTATCTGTAGAGAAAAATGCAAGATATAAAATACAAACATTTTTCAAAAGTAAAACATTAAATATATTTCTTGTAATACTTAAGCAACTTTAGATACCTGTGCTTGAAGAATTTTAGTTTGCCTTTGAAGAATGGGAATGTCGTTCCTTAATAGGATTGGCTTTTCCAGAATGTCTTAAGAGCTCCATTTGTATTTAGTCATACAGAAGTGATGAAACTGTTGTCTAGTCCCGGAGCAGAGAGTGAACATTTAAAAAGGCAATGAGAGGCAAGAAAAAATTATTTGGGAAGGAACATGAGCCCGTTGTGGTAGTACACAAGATGGATAGACAAGGAGGGAACTAAGAGAGTAATATTTTATAACAATATTAAGCAATACTGACTGAATTCAGTGAACTTCTCAGCACTTAATTAAAAGTTGTAAATGATACTATAAAGATGGCAATACTGCACTGACAGATACGGGTCCATCTCAACAGTTGGAAAAGCTAACATAACAATTATTTATGGTCCATGAGTGGATGGAATCCAGGGGAGGTGAGGACCTTTCTTCAGAAATAAATATGAAGACCTTTCCTTTGTGTAAAAAGAAGAAATATTAGAGGATGTCAAAATACCATAATCTTCACCATCTGAAAGAGAAAAAGATAAAATCAGACCACAGCAACAACCATGTAATGTTCTTGTTCACAGTAATCAAAAATCTTGGCTATATTTCTGTTTGATTGCTTTCCATGCTACATCATCTATTGTTCTGCCCAATGCACACACACTATGACTTCAGAACCAGTGATGTGCATATGAAGTGTTATTGGGCATCTTGTCAGCAAAAAAAGACATAGGCAACATACTCACAAAAGCACCCAACACTGTGAGTAGACCAAGCTATAAGCATGAAATTTTTATTACCCAAGGGAATTTATTGATGTCTTGAACTTGTTCCTTTCAGCTGTGACGCGTGTTAAGGGCTGAAAGGCACTAAAAACTCAGTATAGCTTGTGGTATGAAAGAATGATCAAGTTGTTCATGAGAATTGAGGCACAGACACCTGTAAAATTGATATCAGCAGCTGGAAGACTGACAGTAGAGTGGTGCGTAGCAATTGAAAAAGGAATAGCTAATAGAAGCAAGGTTAAGGTGATATTCAGGTGAGTCAAAAGTATACAATGCACCTGGCAGCAATTTCAGTCTCTTTCCACAATCTCTATAACCAGAGGAGAGAATTCTCTCTTCAGACCAAGTATGAAGGATGATACCATTAGCATTATTTCTTAAATTATTAAACACAATGCAAGTGTGTCAAAATTGGATGGCAGTGAAAACAATTGATTGAGTCTTATAAAGCATTTGTTAGTCTAAGTGAATCATTTCTTCTAATGTAAGACTTAATTGGAGAAACTGTTGGGAGCACAGGACTAAGAATATTTCCAGAGAAATAATACAAATGTAGGTATTAGAAAAGCAGATACAATAATACAAGTTACATCACGATAGATTCGGATCTATAGTTGCAGACGATGGAACCCTCCTTTCCTTCCTCCTCCCGCCCCCGAAGATAGACCAAAACCCACGAAACACAAAAAGATCAATGAGACTGTTATTCTCACAAGTGTAAAGAAACATGCATATTTTCCTGATGTGCTGTTATACTTCCCAGCTTAAGATGTGTGTTGCCTAACAGATTAGTTTGTTTGAGAATGCCCTGCTGGTGATGAATCCTTTGTAAGTGCTTCATAATGACATTGCAGGAGGAATAGTCACAACCTGTAGGCAGCACACCATTAATGTTCCAGAAGGAAGTACTATTGGAAATGATCTGTAGCATTACATCTAGTAACCTAGTTGTACTAGCAAAGAGTAGCTTTTGGGAACCTTATGAAGAATTAGAATCTATTGATTACTAACCTTAGATACCTACGGATTAGAAAGAAATTCCTTATTACTGTAATGGAAAGTAAAAGAGAATTAAGCTCCCAGGAAAGAAGTCTCCTTCATAGTTTTAGGAGAAATCTGCCAGCCTCACTCTTTTTTACACAAACTATCCAAGTTATTTCCGAAAAATGAACAAGCTCTACTGAAAATAAAGAAACAAACAAGCCCTGAGAACCTGGGTGTTAGGTTCTGGTCTGTCAACATTTTGTGCTCTAAAATACCACACAGTTGTGAGGACTGCTCTGTATGGTTGGGGCTTATATCCTCAAAAGATTTACATGCTGTTCACAGGCCAGTGGGTTTGCTCTTTCTTTCAGTACAAATGGAGCTGTGAGAATGTAGGGGCAGCATGACCAAGGCAACCTCTTATCTGTTAAGAAACCCTTTACGTCTGTGGTTTGGGTTTATAATTCATGTGATAGTAATTACATTTTACATAGAACTTTTATAAATTATTTTTGGACTTTTTTGTTGTTTTGGAAAAGTTCTTGTTCTATAGATTTCTACAGCATTTAGGTGGTAAGTAGTAAGTAGTAGTACTCATACTGTACAGCTGGCTTCATTATTTGATAAAGACATCAACACTTTTACTTCAGTGTTTCATACAGCATTAACAGAAATTTAAATCTCACACTACACTGCAACATAATGATGGGATTTATATCTAGTTCTAATGTACACTTACAAAGAATCTGACCTTTCAGAGCTTCGAGTGCACCCTTTACCAACAATGCCCCTACGTATTCAGTGTCTTTCAGGATATCATTGAAAGCAA
>VXAB01004135.1:105464-124856 GCA_013399175.1 Odontophorus gujanensis | reverse complement strand
GAAAGCATTAAAAACAAAAAAAAAAAAAAATAATAATAATAATAATAAATATATATATATATATGATTTGGTTTCATAAAAAGTGTTGCTTACAGTTGTTGTCCCTGTCATGTCCCAAATCTTTTATTTTTTTTTCACTGTATATCTACAGGAGATAAAAGTCTAATTTCCAATGATCCACAGGCAGTATTTAAAATTAATTTGAGGAATTTCAGGTGCAATAGTAATAAAACAGTAAGTTTCTCACTCTCTCTTTTAATTTACTATTTGAAAATGGAGCTATCACTAATAAAATTAAAAATCACAATAAAACAGTAAATTTTGCCTTCTCAGTGTGTCCATTTACCACCAAACAGTCAGTATCTCAGATTCCTGCAGAAAAGTTAACAAAAAAAAATTTCAGGAAAAAATTGGCAAGTAGGTGTTAAGTGTCAGAAAATTAAAAATAATATTGAACGCATTTGAGCATTCTTCAATCCGCATCTTCAGTCTATAATATTTTTTACTTAAAATTCTGTTTTTTAATATAGATAATTTTACTATCATTTATATATGTATATATTTTGCAGCTCTTTCTTTGCAATTAGTTAAAAATTGCACTAGGGACTGAATATATACACCATGAGAAAACACTGTTATACTGAGGGAATGGCAAAAATTATGGAAACGTGTAACTATATTCCTGAATTAAGAGCATATCATGAACCTTTGTAGATAACTGTACATGAATAGTAGTTAAGCATTTGTACGTTTTCTGAACATTTACAGATGTATGTGCATAAAATAGTTATTCAGAGTTCTTATATTTCAAAGCATCGAGGAAATCTCTACCAGTAGGATCATCTCTGTGAAACTAGGGCTTTCATCAACATTTGACACCTGATATTGGTAAAGCAAAAAATCCTTCTTAGTGAACTAATGTGAAACATTATCATATTGTATTCAAATTATTTAAAGTATTTTTAAAACTGCATTATTAAATTAAATTCACAAAATATGAGTGAAATAAACAATTATTTTTACAGAGAACAGTAGTAAAATTTCCAATTGAGCATAAAGATTAAAATTTTCTTCTGTTATTGTCTTTCTTTCCATGTTCTCCTTTCAGACTTCAACTGATCCATATTCTATTTTAGGAATTCGTATTCATAGTACACAACCCACAAGAATGAGTTAGACTAGTGTAGCTTTTGAAGTGATATTCTTAAGGTGTAAATACAGCAGAGAAAGTTTCCTATTTAGAATTTCAAAATAGACTAAAGCATTCAGTTGAGTGTTTAACTCACCAGTAACATGAACGGTTAATATATAAACATATAAATAATAGTTCTACATATAATTGCAGTATTACTCAAAAATTAGCAATATATTTTTAAATATTATTTTGTCTGCAGCATCTCTAAAAATTTTATATGAATGCTAAATATGCAAATTGCACTCCCCAGTTTAAGTCATCCCTAAAATACTGAGGAATGTTTCCAATGGAAATAATGGGAAATAATAGGTAAGAAATGTGGTATGTGGGAGGTGTAAGTAGCTATGAGATTTAAAGCCATGTCTCCTGTAGAAGAGAGACTATTGTGCATATTTTACAGAGGATGCCAGCTACTAAAATAGTAGGTTGGAGGGAATTTCCTCTGATGGGTATTTCTGAATATGATGCTTCATTTTCTTTGTTGTTTTTATTTTTTTCCTCCTTCTTTCTTCCTTTTCTTTTCTTTTCTTTTCTTTTCTTTTCTTTTCTTTTCTTTTCTTTTCTTTTCTTTTCTTTTCTTTTCTTTTCTTTTCTTCTTTTCTTTCTCTCTTTCTTTCTCTCTTTCTTTCTTTCTCTCTTTCTTTCTCTCTTTCTTGCATAGCATTTTTAATTTAAAAAAAATGTGGAGAATTCCATTATAGTGGAGTAAGTATTCTAACAGAATTACTTTCTTCTTGGTTTTAGATTGGCAGATGAATAAAAACTGCATATTTGTGTAACAAACACGCTGCTTCATGATCTATTTTTTATTTAGCTGCACTCCTTCAGTTGCAAACAGGATGGAAACAGACTGTGATTGATTTTCTGAGTGCCAAGTGCTCAAGAATCAAGCTCGTAGCACTGACTCTTTTGTAGGTGTATAGAACAGAGAAAACCCTTAATATGCAATGCCCCATTTTTGTCAGGCTGAAGATTGCCACGGTCACAGCATACGAGTGCGTCACAACAGCTAATTAATTTCTTTTCACAGGGCTCTTGAGATAGCACAATTTCCTTGTCCTCATTTTATACAAATGGAACTGAAATATAGAAGAATGAGGTATTTTTTTTCAAGGTCATAGAGGAAGTTGGGACAGATCTTGGAACAAAGCCTAGCTCAAAAATTGTGCCTTAACTAATGTCTCACTTCTCTCCCCCTGAGGTATTTCTGTTTGAGCAGACACAACAAAGTTATTGATGAATCAAAACTTCTCCACAACTACTGGCAAACCTCACAAAGTTTATTTTAATTAGGAGTATCCATATTCCTGTGTACTTCCTAAGTAAGTGAGATACTTTTGAAATGTTCCTTAGGAGTATTTTGAAATTTCTACATGATCCAAATAAAGCAAGCTGAATGGATGTATGGGACTGATGGACTGATTTATATTTTTTGTTTAGAATTGAACATGGCTATGTTATTGATATCATTTTCATCATCCTTAGTTTGCTTTGGCCAAACACTTAGTCTTGTTTTTGCTTTTTTTTTTTTTTTTTTTTTCCCTGAGCTATTTCTTCTATCTTGCTTCAAATGGAATTTAAATAGATCCCATACAAAAGTGTTCTTATCTCACTGAAAACCTAAACAGATTTGTATTTGGTTTCTTGAAAGTAAACATTCTGCAGTAAAATAAGAATTTTTCATAGTCTTTTCTGTAGAAACAGTTCTGTTTTGTAGGGTAATAACTTCTCTGCCGTTTTAAACTGAAGAGAACTGAACAATGCAATGGAATCATATTGCTTTTCAGAAAAGGATGAGAAGTAGGAAGCAATTTCATGATCTCAGAATAACTGGGCTTAATGCATGCTTTCAGATTGATGCTGAAGATCCATTTGAAATGGATGAAGGTCTGCTATGTTATATTAATATTATGTTATATTAAAGAAATACTCAGGTTCCTAAATAGATAATCTGGGATTTGAGATTGAAAAATTAATTTTTATAAAAGCAGAATATTTCCCACTTCCTACTTTCATGTTAAGACACATATGATTAAATGAACAGAACTATTTTAATGCTGTAAAATATACTATTCTGAGGATGACTTTTGGACTTCCAACATGAAAATATAGTGAGGGATATTCTTTCCTTGCTCATTCAGCTCTTAGGATCTCCTGAAGGTACTGCCATGATGGATTTGTACCTTTGCTACCATCAAACTAGAAATGAAGAGATGAAAAGCTGCAACATATTCTTATCAGTCTTCTGAACCTGTAAATCACTGTGTCAGTATGATGACTTTTACTAAAACCTCTCTGTTATTGTCTCTTTTGTACTAGATCTTTGCCTGGTAAAAATATGAGAAAGTGTTTTAATGAAAAAGTCCCTGTAGCCATATTTTTTAACAACTAGTTACTTTGACCTTATTAGATATACTTTTTTGTCCTACGTAACATAGTTGGCCCTAAATCTCTCCATTGTCTGGTGTTATTCCTATTGATCAGGAGCTTCACTGCAGTAGTTTGTACAGTAAATGCTGTGCACTGGAGTCATCTTTGTATTCTAGAGTAGATTGAAAGAGACAGGGCAGCCGCTGCAGGTCAGATCTGATGGGAGATCTGAGTTGTCATAATAAGCCAGTTTCTCAGTAACTTGCAGCAATGAAGTTCAGAGGCAGCCAGCTCTGGTGGCTGCTGTGCAGGCTAAATATTGATTGGAAGGAAAAAATGTGGGAGACAATGACCTTCTATTCAGAGCCTTACAAAAGTGTGTCCAGGCCAAAACTCTTGCTAATGCAGCACCTTCCTAGTTACCCTGCACAATAGCATGCTTTCTTCCTGCTTCACATCCTTTGCTTCTGACTTCTGACACCATCATTAACTTTGTTAGCCTTGTTGCTCCCTTGGTGGTTCCTAAGAGGAAGGCAATAGAAATTCTTCTGAACCCGGGCTTCATCAAAGTCATGGAAGTAATTTTCAAGCACAGTACATTTTTTTTTTTTTATCTGTTCATTACAAAAAAAAAAAAAAATAGTAGTCAAACTGAAATTTCCACAAACCCACCTGTATTTTCATCAATTAGTGGTAGAATTATTTACCATTCAAAAGACTTCTGCAGTTTGGATTTCTTCCAGTTCAGAATCAGCTCCACCAAATTGGCCAGTGTAATTTATTATCTCCTCAGGGACATTCAGCTGTCCCAGCTAACCTTTCTCAGAATAGATCCAGCTGTGTCTTTCTGTACAAAATCTTTCCACTCCTCTAAAAATGCAGTCACTCTAAAGATGTCCTCAACAGTACTATTAAAGATACCCTTAGGCCCAGCTCTGCATTAATGACCTATAAGCTCATGACTTTCCATTTCTGCTGTATATATTTTGATGTGAGGGTTAAGAAGGATACCAAAAGTTCAAGCACACCATCAAGATCCCCGGGGAAACAAAAGTGCAATTATTCTGTAAATGGCAATTCAGAATTAATGGTCCAGGAAAATGACTTTGCAGAGAACAACTGCCATGATTTTATTTGGAATGTACAGCTCTTGGAAGATAGTCCATTATATGACAGTAACGCCTTGCATTGTTCTTAGTATATTTCAGCTATAGATCTTAAAACATTTCTGTGCCTTGTCTTCGTCTTGTAAACGCAGACAATGAGACATCTGGAAATTAAACAATTAGTTGTATCCAACTGCTTGATATAATACATTAAATCTGGGCAACCTACTCTAGGTTTCCCTGCCTGAGGAAGGGTGTTGAACCAGATCTCCAGAAGTGCCTTCCTATTTCAAACATTCTTTGATTAATCTAGTGACTTGGATGAAACAGAAACAATTCTGCTAAGCATAAGGTTAGCATCCTAGTTCCTTAGTGCAACACCAGTTGATTCTGCCTCATTCTTCAGTGATTTCGGTGTTCTGTATTGACAACCAATGGAGGGAAATTAAGTGAATCTATTTTAAGGTTTGTTATGTGTTTTCATCTGCTTGGAGAAAAAACATACATACAGTTGTGCATATGTATTCTTTTAGACTTAATGTCCATCATGCAACTAGAAGAAAACACAATGCAGCAGATGAAAAATTGCCTGATGGATCAGGCTCAAACAGTGTTAGTACGTGGGGCGATGTCAGACTGGCAGCCAGTTACTAGTGGGGTTCTACAGGGCTCAGTTTTAGATGACATTAAATTAGGAGAAGCTGTTGACTTCCTCAAGGGAATAGGCCCTGCAGAGAGATTTTGAAAGACTTGAGAGACGGGCAATCACCAAATGCATAAAGTTCAGCCAGATCAAGGGCTGGATTCTGCACATAGTATAGTAAACCCTGCATGTGTGTGCTGGAGGATGAGAGACAGCGCTGTGGAAGACAACCTGAAGATTCTGGTTGATGTCAAGTTGAATCTGAGCCAGCAGCATGCCCTGGGAGCCAAAAGGACAAGTTGTACCTGAGGTGTATGAGACACAGCACTGCAAACACTCAGATATAGAGTTTGAATTTTGCATGGTTCCATGTGGAGCCAGGACTTTGACTGGATGATTGATCCTTGTGGGTCTCTTCCAAATCAGGATATTCTATGGTTATGTAATTACATGGAGTCACGAAAAGTAAATTGATGATAGTTCTTTAAAAGAGATCTAAATGAGTGATTACTACAGAATGTATTTCAATCCAAACTTATACCTACGTTTAATATTTAGCATCAGCAGATCTTATTTTATAGGGCTCAGCCACTTCCTACCATAAGAAAATAGAAAGCGGGGCTTACATCTGGAGGTGTGCATACATCAACTTTAGAACTTTGATCAGTGAAGCTGAAAAAATTGTCTTAATTATTTGTTTTGCTCAGTTCCCTGAAGCCTGTGTAATCACTCTGTGTGCACTGTCCACACTTAAGTCACTGTTGGACTGCTGGCCAGTTTCGGCTGTCTGTGGCAAGTGAAGGTCCCAAAAATATGAAACTCCTACCTGTTTTCTGAGCAACGGTTCCTATAAAAAGGAGAAAGACTATGTATATGGCTTACATTCATACTCAGCATTTACCTGATGCACGTTCATACTTTGTGCCTTGGTAGTCAGCTCATGCACTGCGCTGCAACTCATGGAGGCGCTGGAGAGCGCACCCAGGAACAAGAAAGAAATTGGAGGAATATGGCTATGCAAAATTACACAAAACACCAGGGAAGGTATCTGGATTAGGATGGAGACAAAGTGTAGACATACAGGAAACACATCTGTATGAAATACAGTCTTTATTTTGACTTGTTGAAAAACAATGTCTTTCAGTTAAAAAGCAGGATTAAAAACCTCCAGTGGAGATGAGTGAATATCTTGCCTCAGAAACAACTATTTTCAGAATTTTTTATTAATCTCTCTTAATTTAAAATCTTAAAGTACAAAGCTATTCCAGCAGTCCCCTCAAAAATATTCTCTCTACCTGTAGACATTATAGAGAGATTAGGTCACCGAGCTACCTGCACTAGGCTGCTACATTAATGTAACTTTTCCTCAGACTTCATTATTGATTCTCTTGCTTCTTCCTGTCTAAAAAGCACAAGTTCAGCATGCTGACGAAAGAAGACTACTACTGTGTTGCTGCTTGAGTTATCTCATAATGAAGATCTATGATGTCAATGAGGTAGATATCTACACATCTTGACAGAAGACAGTGCATTTTGTAGTACAATTTTCTTTAAATCTTGAGGCAGTTCTGTATGGAAATATATACAAGAGAGGAAATAGCTTAACTGGAAAAAACAACAACAAACAAACAGCTGTATTAGAAAACATGACGGGAAGAAGAATTGTTATATCCAAGGCATAAAAATGATCATACCTATTAGAAACATTAATGCAATATTTAATGTGGTTTTGCACATTGCATGTAGATATCCACCTTTATATTATCAATTTCAAGATAAGCAAGAGGAAAAGCCTGCCTTTATTTCTCATTTTTTTTGTGAATGAGACTTTTAGGTACAACAGATTATTTTATAATTAAAAACCAAAAATGAGGAAAGAGAAGAAACATTTTTAAAATTGTACTGGTTGACTGGATTTTCTAGTGACAGAAGGCGGAGTTAGTGCATTGGGCTGTTCAAGAAAACAAACAGCTGAGCCATGTGACTCACAAAGATTAACCTGATTCAGGTATATTTTAAAACTGATTTAAGCTACTGTCTAAATTAGGCTAGGTACATATCAAGTTTTTACTCAGACACTCTGTAAGGCTGTCTTATAGTCATTATTTATTTTAATGTGGCTTTGATAACTATATATGTCAAATGAAAGTTCACAACTCTTTTTTAAGTAACTGAAAAGCGAACATTTTAACATGTTCAAAATCTGCTGCTGTTGTGTTTTCTTTCCTGGAAGGAGAGTTTTTTTGTTTTGTTTCGTTTTTTTTTTACTTAGATGTTCATTTTTCAGGAAGTTTGTTTTCAGTTTTCTTCATAATTTTACAAGGTGTTGTCTGTAGCTGTGCTGCTGTAGAAGATGGAATAGCTCATGCTAGAAGTATTTATTCTCTTCACTGTTCAACTCTGAGGTAGGCAGTTGGATAGTGGTCTACTCTGACTACAGTTTTAACAAAATGTCACAGATTAATGGATACAGATATTTTCCATAAGGGGAGTAAATGTCTTTGTTAGTGGTAAGTTCATTTGCTTTGCTAAATCTGCATTAATATTGGTAATTAAATAGACCCATGTGTATAAGTTTGTCTTCAGCGCTGATTAATTTGGTTTGCATTTCAAAATCAAGTTGAGCTTAGTTAGAAAGAGGAAAAAAATTACGGAACAGAAAATAGAATGACGTTTTATAGGTCTATGTGTTCTGTAGTCTCCAAGACTTCATCATCATGATCATTTTATCTTGAAAAGATATTTATTTTTTTTTTTAGAAAATATAAGGGAAGTCTCTTAAAGAAGTGAGTACAGGAATTGAGACCTAAAGCAGGTCTGTCTTTCTGTTCTGTGTTTGCTTAGCCTAGTAGGTAACCTTATGGAGATGGGGTCTTGCTCTCAGCCAGGATTTCTGTGTTTCATAAAGCAAGTTATTAATATTAATGGTTACTAACCCCACAAGCCGCATTTATATAACTGTAAACAAACTGCATGTACACGTACAGCTGTTGTCTGATCTGAACAGCTATTCCTATGCATTAGCTTAGTGTCCTGTGTGGGTCTTATTCATGCATATGTAGGTATTTGGCTAACATGCACATAGATATGATTTTGGAGAAGAAAAAGAGCACACTTTAAATGAACATGTTGTAATCTAATACTTGCAAAATCTTCTGGTAGCATTTTAAAAAGAGGTAACGAATTAAGAAAAAAAAAAAAGAGTAAAATGAAAAGAAAGACAGAAAAACTCCTATAATCCTGCATTAAATTATAATTTTAACACTCACATTCAGGGTATGTCTGCCAAAGCATTGTTTAATTTTGGTTTAGGCTATGAGGCATTCATGATATGTGCAAAAAAGTACTAATCAATTTTGATTCTAGAGTTCCTGACTCACATAAGCACATCCACAATACAATACAAAAATAAATTGTAAATCCTTAAAAGGGACTGTTAATGGGAAAACTTTCTGGCAGAGACAGATTTTACAGATTATGAGTGCCTTACGTGTAAATTTGTAAATTTGTTTTTTTTCCAGTGAAATGCTTTTATTTCTTTATCACTTAAACTTTGCTTTGAATTTCCTGGCTTTCTATGGTTTCCCTCTCTCTCTCTTTTTTCTTTTTTTATCTAATTCTTTATTAGATGATATTAAGTGTTTAGAGCTCTACGTGCTATTGGTAAGGACTCCAAAGCCTCAGGCACTCTTATTTTAAGGTTCTCACTAATATTGAATATCTCATTAGCTTATGTACCTGAGTAACTGTATACCCATATGAAAAAAAAAAAAAAAAAAAAAAAGCTTACACATTATTTTGCTGCAGTTGCAATGCATAGAAAGGTCAAAGAAACATGAAAGTTCTTTAAAAGCTCAAGATGTACCCAGAGGAAAATTCCTCTAGCAATGAGCTTAGAAGGTAGAAGAGGTGCTTTCCAAGAAATTCCTAATTTTAGGAGTCTATAGAAAATGAGTGGAGAACAATTACACTGAAGGTGAGATGAAGCATTGCATAATTCTGTTATCTATTTGGTGATCTTATGAGATGGCTTTATCTAGACATAATTTCAAGACTACTTTTTGTTATCTTCTCCATTGCCCTGAAGCAGCTATGACTGAGTGCAAAGTGTGGAATTATCTCACCAGATTGCTTATGAGCTGATTCCTATGTCCTACAGTACTGGGAGATGCTTGCACTATAGATTCTGATAAATTACACAGAGATTGTAATTACTTGTTCTCACCAGAAGCTATAAATTGTGTACTATTTGCCTTGAAAAATGAAGAAACTCATAAATAGAAATTTATCTTTCTACAATAATCTGGTTTCTATGATAGAAGGGAGGATAAAAACTTGAACATATATCCCAAACTTTTATTTAGTAATGAAAAAATCCTCCACAAAAATATTGAAGCAAATGCTAAAAATTTATGGTGATTAATAATTTTAAGTAAAAAATAGTTCAAGAGCATATGAAAAGTTTTATTTCAATTTAATATTAGACATTTGAAACTATCTTTGAATGTAATATTAATTTCAGGGTACTGAATTAATTCATTCTTTGTTACACAAATGATGTGATTCTTGGCAGCTAATTGTCTAATAAAAAACCATTACACTTGTAATGAGTAACAGGATATTTTCTGAACTGTCAAAAAGAAGGTTGACCAGAAGAAATTATTGGCCATATGTGGGTTAAAGGAGCACTTGAAGATTTCAACAGCATAACAAAAATTATTTTTTTAATTTTGCTCTGTATAAATGTTTGAAATTTACAGTATTCTTTAAACACTAGAAGATGGATTTTTTAGCATATAACCCATGAGAACAACACATTCAGAATATCTGAGTTATGTAGTAATTATACACACACAAAGAAACTATATTTTATGTAAAAAGTGTAACATAAATATTAAGCTACAAACTCATACCTCAGTTGAGACCTAAGTAAAACACATATGTATTTTTACAGATTTAAAGTGTTTTTCAACAAAATTGCATTGTACTGGAAATAATTGCCTAGGAAATGGAATCTTGAAGTAACAATCACATGATTCAGTGTCTAGGTAGAGATTTTTTGTCAAAAAATGAAACTAATTTTTAAATCAATTATATAATTTAAGTAACTTAACACGAGGATTACGTAATGATCACTTGAAGCAGATTTATTTACCATCAGTTTAATAAAGCTTTTATTACTCAGTAAAACTGAAGACTGTCACAGGTGGCCAACTAAAAGAATGGGTAAATCTATTACCACCTTTCATCATATGCCCTATCTTTCTGGGATGATTGCCTAGTTTTCTGAACACAATTGTATATTCCATTTTTGAGGTCATTCAATATAGATTTTCAGAGACACAATCAGCCATCAATTTCTAATATACCTTAAAAGTGTGGCAGAGTTCTTGCTTTAAAATGGCATAATTTTATGAAGTTTGCTTCCGGAAATAACCAGGTTGGCTAGAGAGGACTTGGCTGAAAATGTTTGAAAAAAGGATTCCAGTTTCGAGTTGTGGTTCGGGAACTCTCAGTAAAACTGAGAAAGAGGGATAGCATTGAGTAGATACATCATTTAATAATATTGTCAATAAGAAATGAATGAATGTAGATGGTGGGCAGAACTGGCTTTTATACCCGTAGATTTGACCATAAGTGACTGGGGCTGCAGCATTTGGTATAGAACTCAATGGTCCAAGAAATTGGTGGAACTGAGCCATTTTTTATCTTCTGCTGGTCACAGTACTGTGCACAGATTTTACAGGGAATAGAACATCTTCACTAAAGAAGCCCTCATGATAAAAAAAAATGACAAGGAAACACTGGTGTCTCCAGTACTCAATGGATACTAGAACTTGGAGTCAAAGGATTTTTTTAAGTCTAATATGTGCATTCTATTTAAATAACATTTTAAGTATCAAAAAAGTCTTGGAGAATCAGCTCAGTCACCAGACATGAATCTAACCCCAGCCCCAGGTTAGTCTAAGCATGTAGACCCAGTTAATGATATATTAATTGAGTACAGCTGTTGTAATTGAAGAAATCAAGCTGGTTGACACAATTTTAGAATGCTTTCTTTTCTGAGAGCATCAGTGGGAGCTAGCAGTTTCTTTGTGTAGGAGTTAAAGGCATGCACCACCAAAGACTGTGACTAGTGCATATCATATCAGTGACAAAGATATGGCAACAGTTTCCTATTATTTGAGTTCAATAACAACCAGTTTATATGAAGCATGATTGTAAATTTATATAGGATATTTCTGGCTTGTAGCTTATACAGCCATGACAACAGGGATTATGCTACTGTGGGATAATGGTGCCATAAATTTCCTGGGAAGTAGTGTATAAACATAGATTAATAAAGTTCAGAACTACTGATGCTATAATATCTATTGCAATCCTGTAGGCTATGACTATAGGAGAGAGTGTGTATACATATATATAGTTAGCAAACCTTGAACAGCATGTTATGGGGAAGAAAACTGGGAAAGAGTATTCATTTTGGTTTATAAAACTGTAAAACACTCTGTAAGCATGCTGAGATTTCCTATGACTTGTTAAAAGTGGAAACTGCGATACTAGTATATCAAGTCAAGATGAATGTTAATGAATAGAGCTTCATGGTTTATAAATGCAGTAGTCATGTCATGTTGGCTATAAGCATGTTATTGACTGTTTCACTTTCTCTCACTGGCTGTTAGCCATTCCTATTTTCATCCTATTTTGTGACAAACGTCATCACTCTCTTTTCTCTGATGCCAATAGACTTTGTTGCTGATGTAAAAACCTGTGGACTCTAATAAGACTGTCCTTGTGAGTCATAAGTACTTGGGGCATCCAGGATTATATCAACATCCTTTATTCTATGAGTGGGAATCCAACACTCTTTTACGCATCATTAATGCTATCCAGGGAGGGATTTATCATAATCTTGATTTGGTAAGAGGATCCTAAATGGAAAAAAAAAAAAACAATCTGACATGGTATTACAAGTACATACTTCAAAAGTAAGGAAAGATAGTGTATCTTTTAGAAAAAAAAGAGAGTAGCCATGAGGAGAAGGACCTCTAGAAATCATCTAGTCCAACCCCCCTGCCAAGGCAGCTCCCTAGACCAAGTTACACAGGTAGGTGTCCAGGTGGGTCTTGAACATCTTCTGAGAAGGAGACTCCACCACCTCTCTGTGCAGCCTGTGCCAGTGCTCCGTCACTGCGCTGTGAAGAAGTTCCCACACTCATTTGTGCAAAACTTCCTATGCTTCAGTTTGTGGGCATTTCCCCTTGTCCTCTCGCCACACCCTGATGAGAAGAGTCCTACCTCGTCCTTTTGCCTCCCACTCCTTAGATATTTATAGATATGGATCAGATCACCTCTGAGTCTTCTTTTTTCAAGGCTGAACAGACCCAGGTCTCTCAGCCTTTCCTTATAAGAGAGGTGTTCCACACCCTTTATCAGGATATGGACCTATTTCAGCAGGTCCAGAGTGGGGCCATGTGGATAACTGGAGCACTGGAGCACTTGTCCTGAAAAGACAGGTCAAGAAAGTTGGAATCATTCAATCTAGGGAACAGAATGCTTTGGGTAGACTTCACTGCAACCTTTCAGTATCTACAGGAAAGACGAGGAGGGACTCTTTATCGAGGAGTATAGTGACAGGATAGGGCATAAAGGCCTTAAACTAAAAGAACAAATATTTAGGTTAGATATAAGGAAGAAATTCTTCACTGTGAAGATAGAGAGGCACTGGAACAGATTGTCCAAAGAAGCTATGGATGACATCACCGGAGATGTTCAGTGCCAGACTGGAAGGGGCCTTGGGTAGCCTGTTCTAGTGGAAAGTGTCCTTGCCTATGGGAGGAGGTTGGAACTGCATGGGCTTTAAGTCTAAGTCTAAAGTCTAAGCCATTCTCTGATTCTATGTGTGATTCCACGAAAAAAGGACTTGCCAGCCAGGAGAAAAAAATAAATGACATTACTCTTTACATATAAAACCATCATCATGGATGATTCAAACCTATTAATGACCAGAAAAGTCTATGAATTCTTTTTATTCCAGCCAAAGTTCAAGGAATATGATGTATGATTTCAGAAGTTAGAATGGTGAGAATGCACAAATTTGTACCAACATCTTATGTACAAAATTGTCCTTTAGTTCATGTGACCTGTGCAACCTGGTCTAGGGAGCCTGCTGTGGCTGAGAGGTTGGACTAGGTGATCTCTAGAGGTCCCTTCCAATCCCGACAATTCTGTGACTCATAATATGAAACCATTTTGAACAGAGTAGTATGGTGCAACAAATTAGCCAGATGGAAGTGCAAGTATCCCAGAGACTGCATTGGATCTTTATCTTTGGAGTCAGTTTCCCTTCTTGTATATTAATATTCCAAGCATGAATTACATTTTATCAGACAAACATGTTCTAAGACATATGCTGTTGATTGTATGCAGAAAAACAAATGAGCAATAATTAAACGTCATGTTAAGTTTCCTTGAAATGTCAGTGGGGAGTCACAAACACACTTTATAATCCTTTGAAAGTAAAAACTGTCTTATATTCTCTGGTTTAAATTGTGTTATCAATAGATGATTTTAATTTTAATTTTAATTTTGCATGCTTTGTAAGTAATGCACAGTGCTTCCTGCAAATGATGCTGCTGAGTGAGCATATGCATACTTTGATCCAAGTTGTATGAACTCCCATTCATTCCTGGAAGTGTGCTTTCAGTCTTGCTCATTATTGTAGTCTCAGCAGTTTCACACAGTCATCTGTGTTGAAAATATTCAAACTCAAAATTAACTATATATATATCAGGAAGGTAAGTGAGCAACGTGTGCTTATGGGGCCATGTTGAAGGTACTTTTGGAGGACAGAGATGCTTCAGAGGCCTCTTCAAGGAAAGCTGTCAGCATTAGAAAATTAGAAGTATGCATCAGGCACAAACTTTGAGCTCAGTTCTCCTCAATAATCTTTTGAGTGCCATGGAAACTCTTCCCATTTCTTTCTTCATACTCAAATTCAGACAAAGAAAAGTCTTACTGCATTTCCTAAAACCAATTTTTTAAATGCAGTTTAGGAGTGAAAAAGTCACACTTGAACTGTATGATTTACATATCCAGCCTCCTAGAGAAGAAACTGACCAAGGACACTTTGTGTCCTAAACAGGATATTTCATGAGAGTATTTTTTGCAGCTTACGATCTTTCAGTTCAGTAGCAAACCATGTTTTAATTATTTATTAATGGAAAACAATGGTTTTAATGTGTGAGTTCCAATGGACTCAATGATCTCCAGAGGTCACTTCCAACCCCTACAATTCTGTAATTAGTATTGTTCTAGAACTGATATGTGTGGTTGAGTTGTCAAAGTGGCTTTCATGCCTAAAAAAACAGAAAAAAAAGTAAGATGAGTTTTGGTATGAATTTTTAATCTCATGCATGGTCTATAAATTCAGTAATACAAAAACTATGTATTTTGTTTTTCTTTTTTTCCTTGGATTTCTAACACATTTTCTTCTCTATTATGCACATTTCTGTTGACACAAAAAATAGTAATAATGATAGTGAAAAAGGACAGCATCATTAGAGATACCATTGTGGTTTATAGATCTATAAGTGAATGCTGAAAGGAAGCAGATGGTAGAATTTTGGACTGTCAGAAGAATTTAGAACTTTTTAAAGAACTTCTGGGTGCACATGTCTTTGCAGTCTGTGTAAAAGTGGTGAGCTTCAATGCTATATTTGTTTCAAATTCACAACTATGGTAGATGTTTCTTTAACTGCAGCTAGGGTTATTTGTTGATGCTTATCACAATTATTTTTTGCTCAGTTCTAGATACAGAATGTTAGATAAATCTTGGGAAATATGTGAATGGAAGAGATAAAGATGTGCAACCAGGCAGCATGAGTTGTTCTTCATTATACAAACTTTGGACTATTATCCTGTCAATTTCAAATGGAAAAGTATGACTTTTCCTTTCTTATTTCTGTTGATTCTTGTTATTGTATAGTTGTTGTTTGTTTGCTGTTTGCTTGCTTGTTTTAATATGTAAAATAAATTCTTTATATTGAAAGTTCATAGACAGTAGTATATAAAAGCAAATTAAGCTTTGAAATGCACACTCTAATGCTGCTGCAGCTTGTAGAACACAAAACCAATATTTTGAAGGGTATTTTGCTATGAGAGAACACTGAGAGTCTTTACTAGATGAGTATTTTCATTCCCTTAGGAACATTCGGAAAAGACATCCAACCTTAAGTAAGTTAATCAGTGTTCTAAGCTTTCTTTGATTTGCAAAAATCAGCTGCTGTTGGCCTAGGGAACTGTTCATGCCACTTGAAATTTTATTAGTCCTATTTTAACAGATGCTATTTCAACAACTTAACTAAGAAGCAGCAACAGAGCTTCTGAACAAAGAAAACAAAAACAAAAACAATTTTGTTATGGTTTTATGATTTTTGTTGTATTATTGATATTCCACATCATAACATCATGTGGTGGATTGGGAGCTAATGCTCCAGCTCCGTGGATCATTGATAGTTCTGGGTGTACCTGTCTCAGAAGAGAAGAAGAACTACACTACCCTGAGGACTTTGCGATGCTTTGCATTTTACGTATTTATGCTCAGAGGGAAAGATAAAAACTGTCTGCGGTCACAGGACTCTCTCTTCCCTTTGGGATCGAGCTCAGCAGTGGGTGTTTGTTGCAGCCGTCCACCTTCAGCGTTAGTGTAAGGCCTTCAGTTTATCGGACACTCTCTCTTGCTCGTTTTATTTGATTCATTAGCCTCAATTCCAATTATATTGTATTATATTATTTTGCATTCTGATATCTTATTTAGTAAATTAGCTTTCCTCCTCAGATCGTTGCCGCTGTTTTGTTCCTAGGCCCATCTCCCTTCTCCTTTTTCCCCTTCCGCCTTCCCCTTCCCCGGGGCGTGGGCCCGTGGGTCTCCTGCCTCAATTGTCATGGTTCCGGATCAAAAAGGCCCGCAAACCATTGACAATATCATTTCTATTACTTATTTATGCAGATTCTGCCCCTCCATTAGCATAAAAAAGTTACAAAAGTGTTGAAGGAAATCTGATGTACCTGGAGAAATGATCGTAACTTGTATAATTTGTACCATGGTTTATGAAATGTCCTGCCAATGACTGCCTCAAAATTGTGGTGATTTACTGCAGAATATTCTCAACTTACCTTGGTCTGGCTCAGTTTATAGATGTTGGCTGGCTCCAAATGACCTGAAGGAGCGTGAGGTTTGGGCAGAATGGTAAACATGGTCTTTTGTTGCTGTTCTGCTGGCTTCTGCTAGTGTTGTTATGAATTATGTTCATTGCATGGAAGACATACCAGAGAATTTTACAAAATCTAGATGAAAAACATTGATTGTTCATGGAGTCTTAATATTAAATTATACTAATGGCCTTTGAAGTCTGGTTTTCACCACTTTTATCTTGAAGATTTTCTCAGCAGAACACAAATCTCAGACTCCAAAAGAAGACACTATCTGAAATTCTAAGCTTGTTAATTAGGTAGGCAGAATCTTGCGGTAGTATTTTTGCAAACAGTTCTGTCTACTTGTGATGTTCCCATACGTAGGGGATATAAGAAATTACTTTGGGAGGACTGCTGCATCAGGAATGTAAAATTCAGAAAGATGCTAGATGTATCTTTCAGGCAGATTGTTTCTCAACTAAGTTGTTGACATAGAAATACATATGTTCATAGCTAACAAATTGGGACAGTAGCTATTTATTGTATTATGTTGTATGACATTACAGAGAATAATGTCTTTTTTTTCATGCTGCACACACAATTTTACATTGATGTTCTGCCTTCAATTTCAAACATAGTCAGTACCAAAAAGGGAGCTTTGTCAGCGTCTGTCAGAAAGAAATCAGTGGAGCTTTTTCACATATTTTCATGCATGCTGTTAGTAAACTGTTTTACAAAACAGTTTGTTGTACTCTGTGGAGTATTTGACTTAAGTGTTTCCACTAAAAAACATACACAAATCTAATTGATGTGAAATAGTGAAATTTAAAATGTGGCTGTTACAAACACCTAATAAGATGAATAAGAAATTTCAGGACTCTTGTGTGAAGGAACCAAGTCTAGGTATAAGATTTCTTTGAAAGTGTAGAATTAGGTAGCTCTGAAAGTGATGAGTCCTATTTATTTCCATGGAAAATAAAACAGATGCAAATAGCACAATAACTAACTCTGTTTGATAGAGCACATTTCTTAGCCACAAAACACTTTTCCAGTGTAGTCATTCCTATTAGCTATGCATTTTCACCAGAGATCAACAAGACCTTGCATGCTGCACTTTTAACAGTCTACATAGAATGTGATTTGTCTTCTACATCGCTGTTGTCACTGATGAAATGCACCACCCACCAGTTCACTGAGCTCACACCCACTGTTTGGTCTCCATAAACGTTCAGCATGTGTTGATGAAGGTCACTGTGTGTCATTATTTCTTCCTGGAGGAGTTCAGTGACACCCCTTTGCTTTGTATGCACTTCCATGTCAGACAGCATTGTGTCTGCCCCTCTGTTGCCATTTGTTATGGGGCAACAACATATAATGGGATATTGATGGAAAGGTTCAATCTCTACTGCCTTACCACCCCCATCTGCCTCTGTCATTGTGTCAGCCAGCATCATAAAATAGGAGGCATCACATTCAAAGTGGACCTTATATTGAGATCATGNCTGAGCTCACACCCACTGTTTGGTCTCCATAAACGTTCAGCATGTGTTGATGAAGGTCACTGTGTGTCATTATTTCTTCCTGGAGGAGTTCAGTGACACCCCTTTGCTTTGTATGCACTTCCATGTCAGACAGCATTGTGTCTGCCCCTCTGTTGCCATTTGTTATGGGGCAACAACATATAATGGGATATTGATGGAAAGGTTCAATCTCTACTGCCTTACCACCAACATCTGCCTCTGTCATTGTGTCAGCCAGCATCATAAAATAGGAGGCATCACATTCAAAGTGGCCCTTATATTGAGATCATGTTATTTACAAGAAAAAAAAAAAACTGTAAAAAGATATTATTTTTTAACACAATTTGTTTTAATTTTCAAGTACAGTGGGAAAATAAATGTGCAGGTCAGAACTCCCTTCTTGCCTGTAAAACAATGAGATGCAATGCTGTGACAATTCTTTGCCACCAGAGAGATCATACTGCATTGTACTAACAGCACTATTCAAATATTTATTCATGGGGACCATAATTAATTTTCATGAAGTGAAAATACTTTTATATGTATGTTCTCTTCTTCATTCCTTGCTTGACTGGCAGTTCCCGGAGGGTTATTTCCTGCCACCAAACTGCATTGTTGAAAAAAAGTGGCTGCGTATCTGACTACAATAGCTAGAAATAACATTTCCAAATTCACAAAAATGAATTGCTTACAGAAACTGGTTTAACTTACTGATGTTTTTCATAACACAGTGTAAAAATTACATATTTTATACCCTCATATATTTTTAATAAGAGCAAAAGTGTGAAATTCACAACACAATTGTATGTATTAAAAGAAGGCAGCCAAACTTGAAAGGACTAATGGACAAAAGTAGGAAAAGTGTTTTTCTTACATTTGAAATTTGATTTAACTCCGTCCTTGCCAAAATTAATGAAGCAGGTTGAAGTTTTTCATAGGCAGATTCTGTTTCTTCTGGCTGAACAATTGAATAGTTATTAATAGCTTACATCTTTAAAAATACAGCATATTATCTATTTATTTATTTGTTTCAATAATTATTACATTCCTATGTTTACTTCAAGTTTTCGGAATTTGATATAACATATCTTAGCTGCTATGGTTCATGAACATGTTTTTCAGACTTAAAAGTTCATTGTGCTTTATTATAACCTTTTTTTTTTTTCTGTTTTTCTTTTCCTGCTTCTCAACTTTTACTTGTTCAGTATATCACTATGAATCTACCTGATATCTGTACTTGATTCTCCTTCACCACTCACCTCGTGCATATCATTTACAGTCTGAATATTAAAAACTACAAAATGGAAAGCAAAACTGCGGCTGTTTTGTGTTGATTCTGATTTTTAGCTAAGGTTAAAGAAC
>VXAB01004135.1:45608-104599 GCA_013399175.1 Odontophorus gujanensis | reverse complement strand
AAAAAAAAAAAACTGTAAAAAGATATTATTTTTTAACACAATTTGTTTTAATTTTCAAGTACAGTGGGAAAATAAATGTGCAGGTCAGAACTCCCTTCTTGCCTGTAAAACAATGAGATGCAATGCTGTGACAATTCTTTGCCACCAGAGAGATCATACTGCATTGTACTAACAGCACTATTCAAATATTTATTCATGGGGACCATAATTAATTTTCATGAAGTGAAAATACTTTTATATGTATGTTCTCTTCTTCATTCCTTGCTTGACTGGCAGTTCCCGGAGGGTTATTTCCTGCCACCAAACTGCATTGTTGAAAAAAAGTGGCTGCGTATCTGACTACAATAGCTAGAAATAACATTTCCAAATTCACAAAAATGAATTGCTTACAGAAACTGGTTTAACTTACTGATGTTTTTCATAACACAGTGTAAAAATTACATATTTTATACCCTCATATATTTTTAATAAGAGCAAAAGTGTGAAATTCACAACACAATTGTATGTATTAAAAGAAGGCAGCCAAACTTGAAAGGACTAATGGACAAAAGTAGGAAAAGTGTTTTTCTTACATTTGAAATTTGATTTAACTCCGTCCTTGCCAAAATTAATGAAGCAGGTTGAAGTTTTTCATAGGCAGATTCTGTTTCTTCTGGCTGAACAATTGAATAGTTATTAATAGCTTACATCTTTAAAAATACAGCATATTATCTATTTATTTATTTGTTTCAATAATTATTACATTCCTATGTTTACTTCAAGTTTTCGGAATTTGATATAACATATCTTAGCTGCTATGGTTCATGAACATGTTTTTCAGACTTAAAAGTTCATTGTGCTTTATTATAACCTTTTTTTTTTTTCTGTTTTTCTTTTCCTGCTTCTCAACTTTTACTTGTTCAGTATATCACTATGAATCTACCTGATATCTGTACTTGATTCTACTTCACCACTCACCTCGTGCATATCATTTACAGTCTGAATATTAAAAACTACAAAATGGAAAGCAAAACTGCGGCTGTTTTGTGTTGATTCTGATTTTTAGCTAAGGTTAAAGAACGCTAAATCAGGTCTGTTATATGAAGCTTATTACCTTCACAAGCAAGAATTATCAAAACTTTCTACATATGTGACATAAAACATTACAGTGCAATATGATTATACCTTTCTTTTGTAAATTACTTTATATATCTGATTAAATTTATTAGTGCATCCCTAGACCCTGTTTAATCATTAGCTGGCTAGACACATTTTCCAATGAGTCTGGACTCCTAGTGAGGAATCCAGCTTTCGTGGCCCTCATTAACTTTCTCCAAGTTCAGGTACTGCTAACTTAAATTCAGTAAAAGCAAATAATAAAACACCTGAATAAATAAACAGAACTAATCAGTGTTATTTAGAGTAGCCTCCAGAATGCAAAACTCTTGCTTGCAAATCAGTTCAGAGTGGGATTTTCAATAGCTCCATCTTGCATCAGGTGAGCCCTTTCCCTGAACTGCCGTACCTTTGGAGCTCCTGGTTCTCATTAGTGTCTCAAGTATTAACCTTCAGCCTTCTCAAGTGACTCACATCCTGAGCGTGAGCAGATGTCTTGCAGATCTGAATATTGTTCCTCATATCCTCTAACTAAGATACTGAAATAAGTGGTAACATTTGTCTGGCCACAGTAAATGCCCATAAGTGAGCTGGTCCCTAAAAATTGCGTTGTGGCTCATGAGGAAACATAGGGAGGTAGATGGACAAATTCAGGCCTCAAAGCCTATTCTTTGAAGAGCAGGTTACAAATCTTCCCTTATGTCCCCCTCTTTTGCACCCTCCATGTCCAACTTCTTTCTATGGGTTTCATCCCTTCCCAGATTGCTAGTGCACTAAAAAAGGTGGATATAGAAGAGGGCAACTACACAACACAGTCTTGGACGGAGTTTTTCTGACACTCACACTCATACTGTGTGGGTTCTGATTTCTTCCATAGCAGGCAGAGTATTTCTCAGACTGTAGAAAGTACTCCAGCGATACTGATGGCTGTTTCTTAGAATACTGTATTAACTGTAGAATGAGCTAGAATGACTCCTGCTGTAATTATTTAAGACAGTACAGCCTTCCCTTCCTCGCTTTTCCTTAATCCTAATGTCTAGCTGGATTTTGCACATGGGACTTGTGGTAACCCACTCAAGGATTATATGGCTTTTACAGTGATTTGTCAGTTGGATTTATCCTGCTGGGCACTTTGAATAGAGATGAGCCACTCGACTGCTTGATTTTCAGTTCTGTTATCAGGAAGAGTTTGGTAGGAGAACTTACAGAGTTAAATTTCAGGTACTGCAGGACGCTCTAGGGTGTCTTATCCACTGATGTTTAATCTGGAGCTGCTGGCTAGAAATCTTCCAGGCGGCAGCAGAATTCTTGGTGCTCTATAAACCATATTTACTCTTAACAAATAACAAATATTTGGCATCAATTTTTTTTTCTTCTCTAACTCCCCTCTTACCATGTTCATCAGTGCTGTGTATACTATGTAAGAGGGAACTTTCCATTTTATGAAATATTTTAGACACATAAGTTTTGATCTCACATTGCTCTGCTCTACAGACCTGAAAGGGTTGTCAGGCAACATCTGCTCAGCTGCCAGTGTTTTCATTAACTCATCTAGTACTGCTATGTACAAACTCAACTGCTTGGCTATTGAAAGGAATCAAATCTTGTTATTTCTGTATTTAGACAGATATGAATTCATACAGTTCAGTTTATTTTCTCTTAGTAGTTCAAAGTGTGACTGGAGGCACTCAAAACAACTGAGTGCAGTCTGCAAGTCCTGAAATACTGAACTTTCTGAGGGAGCACTGCAGTCTGTGGCATAGGTGACAGTACAGCAGCTGTGCTGCAAGCAATTTCTAAACTGATTTAAAGCTGAGAGTAAGCTACAATCACACTTCAGACTGCAGTGTAGATTAGTTTTGCAACTGGTATTTATACATTAGGAATGCAGCCAAAAGTAATCTGAGGATGGGTTGCAAATTGGAGAATTAGTGTCAGTTGTCTAAAAGTTAGGTATTTAATCTCAACACATCAGACAAATTCTTCTCTACTTCAAAAGAATGCCTGGATGAGATGAAAAAAAGGCAGGACATATGAGTTTAATCCTGAGTAGAACTTCATATCCTACATAAAAGTAATAACTCCCAATTTTTTAATCCAGAATGTAGTTTTCATTTTTGACTAACTTGTCCAAGTGCAAATAATTCACACAATAATTAAATTCATGGTGTATACCAGGAAAGAAAAGACTTGACTTTACAAGGGCTGCTCCAAAAATATTGGCTGCTGTGTTATGATGTTGTCCCATGACATCAGAGGTGGATGATGGTGGTATAGCAGTAGAGATTGAACCTTTTTACCAATATCCCATTACATGTTGCTCCTGTGTGAGAGTTGACAGCAAAGGAGCAGTATGAGAGAATGATGTCTGACATGGAAATGCGTATGTATGCCACTGAATTTCTCCATGTGGAAAAAAGTGTCACCCACTGACATTCATTGGCTCTTGTTGAACGTTTACAGAGACTGAACGCTGGATGACAGCTCAGTGAGGCAATGGGGTGCAGCGTTTCAGTACTGGTGAGAGGGACATTGGATCCCTTTGCTGGTACAGATTGTTATGAGCGCAGCATCCAAGCACTTATTGATTGCTGGGGAAAATGCATAGCTAATAGCGGTGAATGAAAGAGAACCATTTTATAGCTAAGGATTTGTTCTATCAAATAATGTTATTATGTTTTTTTTTATCTGTTGCAATTTCTTTGGGAAAAAAAAATAGTAGGCATTACTTTTGGAGCAACCTATATAACAATTTAAGAAGATCCTTCTAGTAAGACCCTAAATTGTGTGGGAATGTCTAGTTCTACTTAATGTAGCAAACATTTCCATTTATACTATTTCCTAATTTTAATATTTCTTCAAGCGGAAGTAAAATTTGAATTATGCAAAACATTTTTATTGGTATTCTTAGTTCTTGGACCAGTTCTATTTTTGACTTATCAGAAAAAGGGAAATAATTTTGATAGTCTGTGGTAGATACATAGATTTCATTTTTATAGGAGGATAATAATTAATTATGTTCTCTAAGACTGGTGAAGCAGCTTGATGTATATCCATCAATTTCCTGCGGGATATTGGACAAAATATTCTGCAGTTTAATTCATATCAGTGAAATGTGTTTTGTATTCACTTTGGTCCAGTGGGATAGTAGTTGCAAAGCTAGTTAAAATATAAATATTGTTATAAAATGTTATTTTTACTTCAGATAGTACTCTGCTCTCATTTCATGTACAGATTGAAATATGCAGAAATGAAGGAGCCACATTATCATCAGCTTTTAATGAACTCATTTTTGAAAAATTGGGAAGGGAATTCTTAAAGACGTTTCAGAGAAAATGAGAGTGCAATGTTACCAAGGAAAGACATCAGGCCGTAATGACTAACGCTGTCCTCATTTGAGGGACACTGCCCAGGGCAGTAGGGTTACGTTAGGATGGCTGCCAGCTGTTTGGTACATTATTGGAGCAACAATCTGCCATTAGTGAATAAAATACTCTGGGCTGGCGTTATGGTCCCTTCTCCCCTACAGGCCTTTCCTATCACCATGACCTGCTGGAGGAAAGTCGTGTTGTAGGGAAAGGTGTCTGTGGGGAGCCCTGGCAGTCTGGACTGTTTCTTCTTCCTTACTCCTTGTCGACATTTTGGTTCAATAAATCCATCACCATTCCTATATCACAATCAGATTTAAATGTAATACTTTATTAACGTCCTGGATGGTTGACTGGGTATAGACCTCTTCCCTAGCTTCAAAATGAATTCCAAACAGCAGCTACAATGCACAGATATGTCAGTCTCTTATTGTGTGTAATGACATATCATAAAAAACAATTCACAAATGCATGCAAGGAAAGTATGTTTTAAGTGACAAACAAATGACTAACCATAAAAATCGCAAAATAGCAATATTTTTGAGGACAACATTAACTCACGCATGAAATGGAGCATTCAATAAAGCAAAGAGAGAAGGAATCTCAGAATGCCTTTTTTGTTCTCCTCAATAATCATCAAAAAAGAGTGAATAAAGTTGTTTAATACAATCATTCTGATATGCTGTTACTTTATTTTTTTAGTCAATCTGTTGACAGAAAAATATTTTCAAGCCTGAAAACACCCAGATAGTGAGTACAGTGTATCAGAGATTTCCAAGCAGTGGAGCAGAAAAATACATTTGTGTTGTAAACTGGTTTGCTATGAAATTAATCCTGTTCTTTTGAAAGCAGATCCTTCATTTCATTCTGTATTTCAATATAATAATTTTGAGCATAGGGACTAAAGAGACCCCAGATTACTTTCAAACATGGATTAGATTAGAAAAAACAAATCTTCCTTCAAAATCAGATGTGTTTGGTGCATGAAGTACTAATGTTACTGTGATCAATATGAATTTAAGTGAGAAGGAAAATTAAATGGATCTAGACATTTCATGAAAAACAATGTGGACAGCTAACCTAAGTCTTAGGAGAAGAAAAATATTAAATGATCTTTCCATGACATTTTATATTGGTTTATATTGGATTGCACAGTGCAAACTTGATTTTTAATCAGAAATAGTTCTTAACTGTCATGTCTGTCACACAGACTGAAGTTACTTAGCTTCCAGCTGATTCCAGCTTTTTAGATTCCAGTTTTTTCCTTCATCAAAGTATTTATAGTCTTAACATGCATGATTTTTTTTTTAGAACTCTGTTACCTTTCAGTGCAGTGATGTCTTCTTACCCAAGAAGGGGTACTGTAAAACCTTGTAGAAACAATAAGCCACTTGACTCTATCCTGCATTCTCTATTCATTTTTATTATATTGACAAATAACATTTTATTTGGATGTGAATCACGGTTACTGATAAAATAAATGAATAAGCTAATATTTTAATTAATTGTAATGGCTTTTTGTTTGTTTGGTCTAATCTAGTTCAGTTTTAATGTAACACAATTTCGATGTGGAGATATCTCTGTCTATATGGAGGAAAGATGCACAATTTGTGTCATGGCTGTGAGTAGGTGGCCCAGGTGGACAACTGGTTGAACACAAGGAAAATTTCACCATAACAGTGATTTGTAGCCAGCTTCTGACAAAAACAACAAAAAAAAAGGAACACCACCACCCAAAAAAACCTAATAGCTGTTCCCTGTATATCCATATATAAGCATACTGTATAATAGATCATCTTCAGGGTCACTATACCCACTGGATAAAGAAATATAATTTCTAACATTTTTATTCCTATAACTTAATCTTGTTGCCACATAAACATAATTGACTGATATTCTAAACCAAAATTATGTTAAATAATTTTGACCACTTGTTTATTTTCATCTATATACAGAGAGTAGTAAGGAACCCATTAATAACATAGATATAGATACTTGTTGCCAGTTCATAATGATTTAATAAAATTCTTATTACTAATTCTTTCTATGAAAGAAATACTAAAAAGAATCCCTTGTAACAGAGATAAAGGATCCTGTCAGGAGTAGTTTTTTCTCTTCGTGTGCTAAAACCTGTATAAGCCAAGGACTTTACATACAGTGTTAGTAGATAGGTAAATCTGGGCTTTCAGCCTCTTCTCTTTGTTTTTCAAAGGAATGTCAGCAGCCGTTATGTAAAATCAGCAGCATACAAGCTAAACAGAAGTAGCAGATGGGTGAATTTCACACAATCTATTCAGAATTAATATGGATGGCTGTGGGGGTAAAGAGAGGGAAATGTGGGAAATTAGAATGTTTTGTTGGTATAAAATGATGGAGTTGAAAAACATGAGCTGTTTTACAGGAATAGAAAATGGGAAGAGATTAAGTCTTAAATGAAATGATCTGAATTGTAGCTTTTACCTACTTTTGCAGATGGGAAGGAAAAAAATTCTTTGCTGCTACTATTTTTTACTTTTTTCTGTATTGAGAATAAAAGCATGGAAAACAAATTCAAGATCAACTTACACTGCTGTGTAAGAAAGACATAATAGACAATTATTGGGTTTAAAATATTTTTTAACAAATGCTGATAGAGTGAAAATTAGCCTTATTTGGTTATCATGTATCTTACAAAATTTTCTGCTATGTGAAAAAGACTTGATAACTTACTGTTGATAATAACAGCTGTCACTCCACTAGTTTGAACAACATACATAAAGCACACACCAGAAGATAAGATTTTGCTATATTTGACAACTGAAACCAGAGTAGCTGAATTTATACTTCGGCAAAATTGCCCATGTGGTCTAGAGTTTACAAATAATATTTTGTGACCATCAAGACTGAGGTTCTTTCTTTTCCATATGACAGTTTCCACAATCTGAATGTACTTATATAACGAGTAATGAACTCTTGCAGGTAATACAACTGCACAGTGTAATGCATTTAAAGAAAGACTATGTAAACTGCAATAGTGTGGAGAAGAGCAGAAAATATGCACTTTCTGGATAAAATCCTTGAATATTTAGAAGTAGAAAATGGATAATCTGAAGAATGCATAGCTAAGTATTTTTATCACCAAACCCACGATGTAATATTTGAGCATTGCTGTGGCACACAGTCTAGTAACTAGATGAGTGGCATTCCTCAAGGATTGGTGCTAGAACCACTGCTATTAACATCTTTGGCAATGTGAACAGTGGATCAAGTGCACCCTCAACGTGTTTGCAGAAGACACAAGCTGGGAGTGCAGCTGATATACTAGAGGAAAGGAATGCTATACAGGCTTGAGAGGTAGGCCCATGCCAACCTCATGAAGTTCACCAAGGCCAAGTGCAAGCTCTTGCACCTGGGTCAAGGCAACCCCAACCACAAATAGTGGTTGGGCAGAGAACGGCTTGAGAGTAGCTTTGAGGAGAAGCATTTGGGGGTGTCAGTTGATGGAAGACTTAGCATAAGGAGGCAGTGTGCACTTGCAGCCCAGAAGGCCAAACATATCCTGAGTTGCATCAAGAGAAGCATGAGCAGCAGGCTGAAGAAGGTGAGGAAGGTGCCCCTCCACTTTCTTCTTGTGATACTCCACCTGGAGTACCATGTCCAGTTCTGAGTCCCCCCAACACAGGAAGGACATGGAACTGTTGGAGCAAGTCCAGAGGAGTGCCATGAAGATAATCAGAGGGCTGGAACACGTCTCCTATGGGAACAGGCTGAGAGAGCTGGGGCTCTTCAGCCTGGAAATGGCTCTGCAGGGAGCTTATAGCAAACTTCCAGTAGCTGAAGGTGGTCTACAGGAAAGCTGGGGAGGGATTTCTGTAAGAGTGTGTAACAACAGGGTGAGGGGAAAAGTTTTAAACTGAAAGAGAATAGATTTAGACTAGATATTAGGAAGAAATTCTTTACTGTGAGGGTGATGAGACAATGGGACAGGTAGCCCAATTAGAGTGTGGATATCATCTCCCTGAAAGCAGACAAGGCCACGCTGGATGGGGTTTTGAGCAAATAGGTCTAGTGGGAGGTGTCACTGCCTATAGAAGAGGGGTTGGAACTACATGATTTTAAAGGTCCCTTCCAATGCGTTCTACAATACTATGATTATATGAACTATTTTGTATCTCTACTTCTTGTACCTGGAGTGAAAGAACGAGCTTAGAGTTTATCTTAATTCCTAGTATTAAAATGGGTACTTTCAAATAGCGATAGCTTCTCAGAAGTGAATGTGCAGACTCTTAAACAAGATTTATTCATGCTCCATTTCTTCTCTTTCAGTTTGAGCTCAGTTGTGATTTGTGAAAAGTTATCAAATTATCTCTGGTGCTGTGACTAGAAAATAATAATTCATACAGACTCTAAGTTTCATAGTTCTTCATATAAACAAAAAGTTAGCTAAAGTTGTGCATATTGTTATATTTGTGTGTATATTTAGTATATTGTTCAGAACTGTGAAATGTGGGGTTTTTTTTGACCTTTAATTAGTTGTCACTATTGCCAACATGAATTATGATGAATAGATTCCCTAAGTAAAGGGGTACACTTGTCTTCAATATTCTATGATGTAATAAGTTATTGATGCATTCAATCAGTTTAGAAAAGAACTCTGATATTATTTCTTCGTCATTAGCCTTTCATGCATCCATCAGTGGTTGTTTCCATAATTTCACTCTGCCACGTTCCTGATACCTAGAACTCTTTAAAAGAATGCATGTGAATAAGAAACATATATGTATGGTTAATAGAATGAATAATACCAGATAGCATTGTAGCTGAGAGATTTTACAGACAGTATAGTTTGAAATCATGATGGAAAGAGACAGTCAAAATAAAGTACTCACCTGTGTCCCAGGCTTACAGTAAAAAAGCTCTAAAGGAGCAACCTCCAGGAAGAGATCCTTCCCCAGTAGGGGTCAGCCCTTAAATAGGGTCTAGGAGAGATGGAGTCAGACTCCACCCCCTTCTGGTCACACAGGTGAATTGCTTTCGCCTGTGCTCCCATGTCTGACTCAGTGCTCACCTCAGGTTCAGGCCATGATTCAATAGTTCCCATACAGTATATTTTATTGACTTGTATGAGAATATGTGTAGAATAGAGAAAACAATTGTGCAACAGGATCCTACAATGAGAGTCTCTTCTCCCCTCTAAATACTGACATGGAATTATTTTGCGTACCTGTTAAGTACACTAGAACAGAACACATTTCAGAATTTTGCAGTATCATTCAGGTGAGAAGCCTCTGCTGTGTTTAGAAAGAAAAGCAGAATTGAAAAGTGAAAACCTGTGACAATCCTGTCAGAGATGCCTGAAGTTTCCTGCGCAGTTTAAATACACATTAAAGCTCTGAGCACAAAACAGAACCTTGCTGACTAAAACCAGGCTTCATAGCTCATTAAGTAAGGTTGCTATTTAGATTCCTAAGTTTGAATGTATATTCTAAAATATTTTCTCTATGTTCACAATATAAAAGCTGATATATGATACACAAGAGGCATGTGACAGGAGATCTATGCAGGATGGACTTGGCAGAATCAATCTGATGATATATTTAATCAGGTGCTAAAGGTGAAAAGTCTATGTATATTTTATTTGTTATGTTTGATATTGGGCAATTTCTACACATATCTGCCAGACTTAAAATTATATTCTAAATTTAAGGTTTGGTTGCCTTCACTTTTGTATTGTGTATCTATATTTTGCTGCAATGTCAATAAGAAGTGACATGAAAAAATATTGCACTTGTCATAGGGATCATAATGGAATGTCATTGAATACAGTTTTTCATTCAGTCAGAAAGAGATCTTAAGAATAAATGGACGGCTACTCTACAGAGTAGACTAGATTTTTACATTTAAATGACACTGTTGTTATTTATGAGGAATTATATAAACCTGACAGAAGGCTCCTTTTAAAAGAACATGTAACTTAGGAACCTATGTTGACTTCCTCCTCAAATATTTAGAACTAATAAAAATAAATTTCAGAAAAAATCGAAAGTCTAAATCTGAGTAAAAGAGTAAGGGAAGCACTGAGATTTCAAACACTTTTGAGGCTTCATATTCAATGCTATAGAGGACTACATTTGGGGACTATGAAATGTTAAAGAGCTCTGAGGGTACACAGACATTGTTAACCATATTTCCTTATAGTAATTGAGTGAGATAGGAGTGAGTCTCAGTGCCCTTGCGACACACTTCCCTGTGTATTTGCTTCGGTTACAACATACTGCTGAAGAGGTGAGCTGTAAATCCAGAATACTTCTCAAGGTTGAAATTGTGGACATGAGAATGTGCTTACACTATTCATTGCAGGGTGCCAAGTATCAGCACTGCTTCAAAGAGCTTACTAATTTATTTTGTAAGAAAAAATGGAAAGACAACCTGCATCCAGGACAGATGCCAGAAATAAATAAAAAAATAAATGACCAACAAAAAACAGGAAATCTCCCAGTCTGCCAGCATCAAAGGATATTTCACAATATATTATATATTAGCTGAGGGATATGAGGCTTAACTTCAATGGACTGTGGAGGAGCTGGCTTGGAAAGTTTCACCACGATTATGCAGTCATTCAGTTGATTTACCTACATCCTCTGATTTTGGTGAGAAAATCAGCATTTGTTTTCCCATGGTACTGCAGAGGTATTGTTTTCTTTCTTTTGTTCTCGGAAAGTTTGCACATTACGTGGAGCTATCATTCACTGCCATATTACATAGGTGAGTAGAATAGCCAAATGGTACTCAAATAAGTTACTAACTTTTTTCTTTTTTTTTTCTTTCAATAAATAAATACATCTGTCTTGTGATGTTTAGAATAAATTTAAATATATATTCTAATAGAATGCCCCTTCATAAACGAGCTCCGATATTATTTTCAGTTCCATGCATCCAGACGGCCACAAAAGAGGTCCAGCACCTCCCCTGTGAGGACAGGCTGAGAGCTGGGTTGTACAGCCTGGAGAAGAGAAGGCTAAGAGGTGACTCAATAGTGACCTTTCAGTATCTAAAGGGGAGCTAGAGGATAGAAGGGGACAGACTCATTAGTAGGGTCTGTGGTGACAGAACAGGGGGAAATGGTTTCAAACTAAAAAAGGGATTTAGACTGGATATAAGGAAGAAGTTTTTTGTGATAAAGGATGTGAGGCACTGAAACAGGTTATCCAGAGAGGTGGTGGATGCCCTGTCCTTGGAGACACTCAAGGTCAGACTGGATGGGGCTCTGAGCAGTCTCATCTTACTGTAGGTATTCCTTGTTCTCACTGCAGGGGAGTTGGATTAGATGATCTCTAAAAGGTCCCTTTCAACTCAAAAAATTCTATGGTTCTATGAGAAGTTTCCAGACAGGTTCTGATATGGCATAAAGAAAGGAAACACTCTACTTAAGAGTTAAATGCCTATTTTACCACAGTAATGTACTTTTTGTTTCATGGTACTGATTGTCTTCCTATAATTAATTTTGTGGGAAAGTTATTTTTATAGATTAAAATTGCATCAATTCTTCACCTGGTTTTATGTTAGTTATTTCACCATTGCCCCATCCTTTCAGCTTTAAGCTGACTGATGTGATGAACAGACTGATAAGGAAAAAAAGGAACGTGTTTTAGATTAGGAGAATTTTGTTTGACCTGGGGTAGAACACCAGTGAAAAATCAAAAATGCGAATAACCAGGAGAAATAAATGGTAGAAACTGCTTGTAGAAATATCATGAATCCTATCTTAGGTGACTTTCTTAAAGAAAAGATACACCATCCCAGAAAGAACTTTTTAAAATTATTAATGTAAATATTTTGTTGAATTAAACTTATAATCTCAAATCCCACAGACGTATGTGGAGTTGCAGAGGACCAAGGAGTTCTTAAGTCAACTTAAGTACCTATGTCTTTCTAAAATGTTTAAGTTGTAAACACAGCAATTAGTAATATAAAATGGTCATTTTCTTTTCTTTGTAGCAGAAAAAAAAAAATCTAAGATTTTTAATTATGGATAAGATGTTGCCATCTGGTATCCAAGAATGTATCAGATATGCTGTAGACTTTTGTCATTTCAAGGCAGTGTAGGTAAAATTACCAAAACTGCTATAGCTGGCTCAACTATGTAAGATAAAAATTATGATATGCAAACACATTTGTGTTATTAATATGTGCAAGCCATCCAAATGTTACAAGAGTAAGTGTAGTACATGAGCGCAATTAAAATCTCACTGCAGATAAAATATCTAATAATACAAACATTTCTCAGTGACTCAGTGAAAAGTAACACTGAGGGACACAATTAAGAAAAGTAATTTCACGGACTTTTTTTGTTTTAAATTTTATAAATTAATGCCTACGTTATCATGCCAACAAATGTCCAAAGATTCAACCTCTGTGCTTAGATCTACACAAACCCCAAAACTGTTTTCTTCCAGACTAAAGACTGTTGCCACATGTATTTTTGACATCTTCCTACTCTACATATTTAAAAATTACCTTATATTTGTTTTGTTGCATAAATATATTTATTTTATTGCATTAAGCTCTGCTTTATGCATGGTTAAAATGAACCACAAAAGGTACCTAGAAGTGTTGTCAGACACTCCAGCTCAGAGTGTGATGACAGACTTTACCAATGTCCCACTCTGGATAGGCTTGGTGTCAGCACATCATCTTCTGCCACCTTTGTGACAACATGAAAAACTTGTAGAAAAGTGGGTGTGAGCATTTGAAAACACAGAGCTAGTGAAATTGATCAGATGATATCTGTCTGAGCTGAGTTTTACACACCATAAGTTTTATTACCAGAGCTGTTCAGAGAGGCACAGGTCAGGAGTTAGTGCCATTATCAAACTTCAGTTTATCTTCTCTTGGAGAGGTCTTAGGTTATCGCCATACCCTGGGATGCTAAACTATGAAAACCTGAGTCATCTTTTTAAAAAGTGCTACCACCTGCAGCAACACCAGGGTTGGATTATTAACTGATGTCATGCAATACAGCTTCAGACAAGGGATGGTTTCTGTGAAATGCCACCATGTCCTCTACTTGAGGATCCACTCCTTAAATACATAAATAATTAAAATGTGATCTGTCTCAAATGAAATCTGCTATGTCTACTAACAGAAGGTGTATTGAAAATGGAGTTAAGCAGACATTCCAAGTACATTTTCATAAAAACACAACTTGTTGATTGTTAATTTTGAACTCTTAGATATAATATTAAACTTTTCAAACAATTTTCCTGTGAATTTGGCAAATGTCTAAAGGCAATACAAGGACAGGGCTAAGCAATATTTCCATTTATCAGAGCTGAACTGCGAATGCTGGAATAACAATATGAACACTGCGAGAACCTGCTGTTGTTTCCTTGAGGCCAGCTTTTGCTGTCAAATTTTCATGTGGGTGGCTAGCTTTTAACGTGATGGTCTGATTTAATGTGAATTGTTCCTAATCAGCTAGATGCCACTAAACTGTAACAGAACGCTTGTCAAGGAGTGGCTAGCAAAGACAAGCTAGACAAAGCTGAACAGCCCAGGAACTCTCTTTCCTTGGATCAGATCAGGATTAGTGAACCAGTGAAAAAAGAGCCCTGCCAATTCTGCCAGTCCTGATAAACTCCAGGGTTGTGTGTTCTTGCAGTCTGTCTGTTGTAGAAAAAAAAAAAAAAAGCAAAACTGTAAAAAGTTTTCTAAGTTCTATGGATTGCATTGAACCCTCTCAAAGTTCCTTTCCCGGGCAGGGGATAAGAGATGTGCATTTTCATTGCTGTGGAAGACATGGCCAGGTTTGCCAGGCATTCTCTATAGATACCGTTTCTTAGAGGTTAAACTGCACAATTAAGATCTGGTAGCTTCTTCAGCATATTAAGCCTCTATTCCACTATTTGGAGTTCCTTTTATTGTTGCTGTTGCTGACAGACATGGTATACATTGACTGAAACAGCAACTAGACGATTCTCCCATTGCTGCAAACACTCTACTCAAATATAACCATTTCCTGAGAGAAAGAAAAATAAAAAAAATTCAGCAACAGTTTCTAGATTTCAGGATTTATTTTGTATTCGTGATGGTGCTACTAGGTTCCTGCTGCTATCTCTGACTGAAAGTGTCAGTAACTAGATCCTTCACTTTTGCCCATTAGCAGGCTGCATTCATAATCACACAGTCCTAAGCATTTAAACCACTTACAACTCTTTCCATTCTTTTCTTCTTTCTGTTGCATAATTGTGATGTCTGCTTAATTGCGGTATCTTCAAATTTTGCAATAAAAGAAATAATCTGATTTTTTTTTATAAGTGTATGTCATTGATCATTTTTGCTACAGCTGGAGAAAGCAAACACAGCAAAGTCACAGAATCACAGAATTGTAAGGATTGGAAGGGTCATTGAGTCTAACTTCTATAAGTCCACAAAGGCTGAATAGCATACTGTCCTTTGTACACAGTATTCAAATGGCCGTAGACTTAAAGAGGTTGCGCAGTATTTCAGTAGGGTGCATTAGTTTCATGTCCTTTAAAGGCAATGTGAACTGGGCTATAAGAACCTTGCATTATATTGAGATTATATATGTTTATGAAAAATTTTGGATGCTCGGGGGAAACATCTAGAATTGTAAAAATAAGGTCTTTGAAAGGTGCTTACTTTGTTCTTTGTATCTAACTCCACATCATAATTACCAGCATTTTGTGGTTACTAAGTTCTCCCATGGTGAAACTTGCTAGGTATGGAAAGCTTGAAGAGAAAGGTATTTTTATGAATGTCAGAGGCAACAAAACCTTTATATAAAAAAGTAAAAAGTTTTCTTTAGCCACATTTGTCCTTCAAGAGAAAGTGAGGCAAGCAAGAGCATAATGGAATAGCCTCTTCTTGACTTGTTATGGGTATGTAGCCATCTAGCTTTTTATTGTCAGTGATTTACTCAGAAATCACTCCAATACTTTTCAGTGTAGCACAGCTTTAGCTAGATCAGCCCTTCTCTGTCCTCCCTTCTAACTGCATTAACCCATTGTCCTTGAATTTCTCCTTCAAGTTGTGAACAAAGAGGCTCTTCAGCTTGGGTGGAAGTGGAAAATGTGGTTATTGATTTAGTCATGAATAAATGAATGTGCACCTGAATGTGTGAACAGATAAATAGATGGATGTTATTAGTGTTATATATTGTAAACAACCTTCTTCATTTTAAAGAAATATGCACAAGAATGCCAAGAGTCAGATGCACACATACATTTCTTTTGAGGTTTTACAGTCTTTTCTGTTCATCTGTATTTATGTCCTGGAGTATGTTACAATCCATTTTAAAGACAGACAACTTTCAGATTATGCTACACTACTTTCTGGAGGATCACATGGGGTTGCCCTTTCTGAGGACACCAGACACTGCAAAGGGATGTGTTTGAGAGTATGCTTTACTCTGGAAAAATCAGAATACATCTGCAGAGCATATCCTGGGAAAGGTGCAGGCTGCATGAGGTAGGTACAGACTCAGAGGTTCCTTTTATGTAAGCACAATGTTCTTTGAAAATTATATATTTCACTTTTTAGGGATAATATGTGATTTAGTCTAATGTCTTTCTATAAGAAAGTCATGTTTACCCATGAAAACATGCAAAGGCCATCTTGCCTATACTTGTCCTAGCACATCTTTATTTTGACAAAATCTGTGCTTTCCAAGGGCTTATTTACATGTTACCTGTAATTATCCTGGTGGTAATATAGATAGCATAATGTATAGTGGACAGAAAGGCCATTATATTAATACTGCAACACATGAAAAGAAGCTTATATAAAAATAGATTATTTTGATGTTATAAGGAAATAAATATAAGAAGATATACACCTGCTCATTGAAATAAAAATCGAAAATTTATTTACTTAGTTGTTTTAGTAAAAGCAGCCTCCTGCTAGCCAAAAGTTCTAATGTTATGTGTAGCTTCATAGGGAAAAATGAATTAAATGTTCATACAAGAATGATTTTCTGTTATTCACTGAGTTTTTAGAAAGCTAAAACTTTCTGAAATTCTTCTGTCTTCAAAAGTGATGACAGTTCATCTTAATGTGTGCAGTGTAATTCTCTAAGAGGTATATATGAATATCTGTTTAAAAAGAAGCATTTCTTAAGGCCAATATTTTAAAGCAGTCATTTATTAATCAGACCAAAGAAAAAAGTTGTTTTCTTTGAACTAGATGTACGAGTCCTCATATTTCTCTTACCTGAGATAGCAGACAGACCTTAATGACAAAAAGGATGATGGTATTACATTGCCATTTCAAAATAGGTAACTGATATTTCTTACAGGTAAATTAGACTGCCTCACACACTTTTTCCGTTTGGAGGTTTAGTCTCTTGATTTGTCTCACTTAATTTCCTTCCATCTTTAGTAAAGCTACTGTACATATGCTGTTGATCTCTCACTATTTATTTATTTTTTCAGAAGATAGAGGTAACTGAAAGCTCAGTACTCTATACGGGCTATGTTTTGCAGGTGAAATCAACCTCCTCTTAGGGCTTGCAAATCCTTATCTGTGTGTGTGTCTTTCCTCTTTTTCTTCTTCCAAGATGTGTCTTTCCTTTTTAAAGGGTGCCCAAGCAAATTTTGTTCTTAGGAGATTTTAGATTACTTGTTATTAAAGATTTTAGATTAAGATTTCAGTTTTGTAGTTATTAAAGATTTGATCACTTGCCAGCTAGTACTGACTGATATACTGTCAGTCCCGAAGTGTCTCCTATTTATGTTATATTAGAAAAGCTGAATAGTTTAACATATCCACTTATAAGCAAAATGAAATTTCTGCTATCAGATGCAATGTAGGTACTAGATTTCAATGCATTATCTATTCCATTGGAAATCTGTGGCATCCTTGACTGTGCCGAAGTAAGGTGATTTTGGTCCCCTCATCAGATTTCTGCATTGGAATATACATGGTCTTCTTTTAACCTACACTCTGAATGTCTTAGATTAAAATGCAAAATTTAAGGGTAATTATGAAGCACCCGTTCTGTATTTTCCCTTAAACTATTAATATGCACTCTCAATAGCAGTAATATAATATGTACTCCATTTTAATGTAGGTTTTGTCAAGGAATCATTATGCCTGAAGATAATTATCTGTTTCCCAGACTGTGCAACAGATACAGCATCTCAGCATCTCAACATTTTTGTTGTTCTGTGTCAGGCGAATTACATTTCTCTCTGAGGCAGTTACTGTTAAAGACCTTGAAATGAATCATTCATTGTTTGCTCATTACTTTTGGCATAACAAAACCAAACTCCAAACATTTTGTTTATTCTATTTTGCCCACATATAACTAATTAAATAAAGTCATCTCTTTGCCCTTCTGGCATAATGAACTTTCATGTTTTTAAAGGCAGCTAAATGGAAGAAGCCTTAGAATATTTTTTGGGTTAACTGGGTTAATCAGAGAAGTGTTAATGAAAACAGATAATGAATTTGGTGTTACATTCATAAATACAAAGATAATTTGAAGTTAGCATCTGTTGCTATTTTGGAAGCTGATAAATGACCTTATTTGCACATTCCTGCCTGTCCTTGCTTCAAGGTAGCTCATGCCTCTAGTACCAGAAGGCTGTATGGTAGAAATGCAACCCTTGCCTGAGACACAACTGCAGATGCAATGATGTGGTACTCATTTCCCACAGCCAGCAAAGATTTGCTACTTTTCAGAGGTGCGCAGAATCAAGATTTCATCTACCACCCCCACCCTGTCCCATAGATCTTCCAAATTACCCAAACTGTATTTTGTAGTTGGAGCCCTTAGCGATACAGGAAAGTTTTATTCAGTAGGGAATGGAAACAAAATTTGTCAGAATAATACTAAGCTCAAATGCAATGCTTGCCCTTCTGTGAGCTAAACAGCATTCCTAGCAGCTTAACAGGAATATTAAGAGGTCTTTGTACTGTAAATCCTTTCACTTTCTTCAGTAATATTGCTTCAGATAGGGACTTAGTTGCTACAGTTGTCTCCTGGGTAACATCAGTTAAAAAATCCTAGTTCTGCTTAAGAGGGCCCCTGAGAACTGGCTTCCTGTCAGAGCCTGTTGATTTCTGAGCTCAGCCCTTTTCTTGTCAGCTAATGGGTACAAATTGAGGAAACGGGCAGCATGCTAGAGCAGTGTGAATAAAGGAAGTTCTGCTAAATGAGGTGGGTGGTGGAACCATCTGGACATTTGAAAACTTGCCTGTTTCTCAGTTAGATAATTATCTAATTTCACTATTATTAGGCATGTAAAGTCCAAACTACAGTATCTTTGCGTGTGACTTAAAATACAACATTGAAATGCCTGGGGTTTCATACCTATTAAGCCAGCTACATTTTATTCTTTGCTGTATTGTTTTTAATTGCTGTTTGTATTGATGCTTCTTTTGCTTTTACTTACTAATAGCTATATGTAAATTGCTGTTTTTTCCCTTTCCTTCAGTAATGTTTAAAGAAAAACAAAAAAAACCCAAATCTTTTACACCCACTTATAAATTAACGAAGATTTCAGAAGCATTTTGGAGAGGTTGTTTTAACATTAGAATAGTATGAAAACAATTATGGACTATTTTTTATTATGGGATTTGATCTCTAAATCCCACTACAAAATTAGAGTAGCTGCAGGGTATATTGGAGAACTGCAATGAAACAACAGCTTTTGGACCTCTTGGGCTAGTGCATAGCGTTTTCCTGGAATCATCCTAAAAGACTGCTCTTTGTTGCAATGTGAATTCATAGGGAGACAGATTTTCTAACTGAATAATAATTTGTAGGGCTTTTACTGGCTTGACAGCAGTTGTTTTTCATTTGAGACATTTGATAGCATTGAGAGAGAAGGCCAAATATTAAAATTGGGGGTAGATGCACTTTGCATCTTTAAAGTTCTTGCATCATTTCAGGGAAATGTGGTATTTAGACGGGGCCCATTGCTTATTTATTCATTTAACTATACTAGAAAATCTTCAGAGTGAAAAACTGTTTTCCTTCAAAATGTGTTTATATAAGCTTGCATTACATATTTATTAATGGAAAACATGAAATGTAACATTTTGAACCTCTTGTCAAGCGGAACAGGGGAGAGAGAAGGACAAAGCAAGAAGGAAAAAGCCAAGGGACAGCAAGAGAAAAATTCAGTGTCCGAAGTTACCGGCCATGAAATGGGAGGGGTTGGGGGGAAAATAAGTTTTTAGAAATGCTTTCTCCATTCAGTTACAAATTCCTTTCTGTTGAATCTTCCATAGTATATTTACTGACAAAATAAGTTTGAGTTAATGTTTCAAATTTTGTTATTATCACTATTAATTAGATGCATAGATATTAAAAATATATGTTCACTTCGGGCTATGTTTGCAAACTCAAAATAAATAAAAAATAGATCCATTCCATCAATTTGTGGTACTTGTTTAATCAGACACTGACAAAACAGATCCTCTGTTCTTCTCCAGAATACCTTTCTTCAGTTGCATGAGGAAGTATGAAAACACTTTGAAGTTGTAATTTATTTGTGCATAAGAAAGAAGGGAACAAACTAATTTCTGTATCAGTGTGCAAATTTAATGCTGCTTCGAATACTGTACAAAGCCACTTGCTATCTGTTTTGTTTCTTCCAAACGGGACATTTATTATTTAATTAAAAACACTGAAAAATTAATTAAGCTGTTATGAAGATTTTGTCAGATGAGACTCTATCAGATGGAGTCTTTGTGTTGTTCAGTGCCCCCGTGTATGTGTCAGTGCAGTGAAAAGGGTAACAGCTACTGGAAACTCACTGCTATCTATGATGAAACAGCACAGTCTGGTTTATGTTGAATTTGAAATAAGAGGAATTACACTGGCCTCAGAAGGAAAGAAAGATAGCTGTTATTCCTGCAATGAGAGCAAGCTCCACTTCTTTTTCTTTCTAAGAGCAAATAAATATCAGTTTCAGTCTGCTTTTCCCTCCCTTATGGGTCTGGAGAAGTCAGTGTGTGTAGCTGAATGTTTTTCCCAGATTTTCCTACCAGCAGTCTTTCAGAGACTTTGTGATGTCTCAGGGCAGTTCACGCAGTGAGCTACTTTTAGCCTAGCTCGTGTCTCATAAGTTTTATTAATGACTTACTTGTTGATAGGAAACCACCTGTAACATAGATAGAGCTCATCTCTTGAGAATCTGAAGGTGGGAGAAGGAAAAAGTCCAAAAAATTTTTTGTTTTTCTTTCTTTCTTTTTTTTTTTGTGGAAATATTGAGATGGCAAATGACTGTCTCCCAAATGAGACTTAAGAAAAAGTTATTCACATTTATGTGAATTAAAAAGCATTCTAGAAAATAACACAGATATTCAAATGCATTACTTCCAATGAATGACAGAGGAAAACAAGGGACTTGTGATCTCTTAGGAGAAGATTTCCCAGAGGTGATAAATCATACAGGAGTAAGCAAGAATTTTAGGCTTTTTATATCCTCTCTATCCTCTCTGCAGTTCACTAAGTCAACAGTGTAGTTTTTGAGTGAGTTTGTGCCAGGAAGAGGACAACCCAGTTTGTTAGCAGTCCCCACTGCTGAAATCCATGATATCCCCAATCGGAACTACTCCACTTGGTGCCTCGTCTCCACCTTCCATATACTGTGAACTCCCAAATCTATCTTAGATCTCCCTCCTGTGTTTCTTCTTTCACTCTCAGAGTACTGTTGCAGTTTCACTACAAAATGCACTTCCCACACACGCTCCCACAGCAAGCTGCAGCAGCTAATTCAAATTGGTTATTCCTTTAGAGAGCTGTCTGAACTGGCATAGGATCATACAAATTACACCAGTAAATTCATGGCTTAAAGATGCCATAGCCCTCCCACTCCTGTGCTGCATGCACAGTTCTGCCTTCTGTCAGGATGATGTCCTGCAGCCTTTGCACGTAACCAGCAAAAATGCTAACACAGAGACGAGCAATTTTTCCAGCTTTCTCAGACTGATCAACTCCCTCCTGTGTTTCTTCTTTCACTCTCAGAGTACTGTTGCAGTTTCACTACAAAATGCACTTCCCACACACGCTCCCACAGCAAGCTGCAGCAGCTAATTCAAATTGGTTATTCCTTTAGAGAGCTGTCTGAACTGGCATAGGATCATACAAATTACACCAGTAAATTCATGGCTTAAAGATGCCATAGCCCTCCCACTCCTGTGCTGCATGCACAGTTCTGCCTTCTGTCAGGATGATGTCCTGCAGCCTTTGCACGTAACCAGCAAAAATGCTAACACAGAGACGAGCAATTTTTCCAGCTTTCTCAGACTGATCAACAGACTTTAATTTCAGTGTTTTCTATATGGAATGCTCTAGACCATTAAGATACAAAACAGGGATCTAATATACATCTAGTGCCTATCTGACAACCCTGTTTATTGTCATAAATAGGTCACATGCAACAAATAAACTACAGTGCATTTCACGTATTCAAAGCAGTGAAAATTTACCAAAGCAGTATTAATCTGGATTTTTATATAGATTTTTGTTAGTAATGTCAGAGAACCATTTTTTAATAACTGTTTGGCAGTGCCCTTTCATATTTTGTGCTTGTACTCTCTGATAAACCCGAATTTTCCTCAAAACACCTTTATTACTATTAAAGTCATGTCACTGAGGTTGTTAGGTAAAACAGAATGTGAAAACATTAGTAAAATCATACATTTGCCACAGAACTGCTTGTGCTTGATTATCAGAGGTGATTCTGTACTCAGAAAGGGAAAACTTGATTTTGATTCTTTTTTTGATTTTGCCTTGTACATGTTGGAGATGCTCACAATAAATGATGTGGGGAATTCTGTTCCGTACTGTGCTAGTTCAGAGTCACACTGTTAGAGGTACTGCTGAATGCACAATTATTGTTGAAATAAAGTTGCTTATGAGCCTGAATGAATCAAGTGAAAGAGGAAGGAGAGGTCAGTAATGGTGAAAGGTAAATCACAATCTGTAAAAGAAGCAGTGTTGTTGGGGGTAGTGATTACACACTGTGACAAGTGAGGTATGCTTAATCTCTGTAGGAGATCTCAGGGTACAGTTGGATGCTGTGGTAGGAGAGCTGAGAGATCTACGCTGTGAGATTTGCTGAAATCTCCAGACAAAGGTGTTTTATTTTCTTTGAGCTGCAACAGCTGGGCAGGATGGGACAGGTTAAACAAAGAAGATGGGTTTAGAAAGCAGCACATACAAATCTGTTTCTTATTTGTGTTAGCTCTGAATTAGGCATTATACAGGTTTGTGCTGAACTTAATTTGGAAATTAAGTACTATTAGAGAAAAAGAAAAAGGGAAAGGAAAGGTAAAGGAAAAGGAAAAGGAAAAGGAAAAGGAAAAGGAAAAGGAAAACGAGTTTCCAAGACTTCAAATGCCCATCTAGATCCACATTTGTGTGTCCTGCCCCTATTCACCAATGTCTACAATCATGTAGGGTTCCTCATTTTTTAAAATGAGTGTGTGGCTTAACAAGTGGAGCAAGATGTGCCTGCAGAGTCTCAAAGAGACCCAGGATTTGTGGATACTCACTCTTTCCCTCATCATCCAGACCAATTTTCCACCCTCAACATTTTCCAACTTCTTTTGCTTAGTTATTTTTGTCCTGAGGTCAGTGCTTGGGTGTTGCTATATTGAAAGTATTTTTTTTTTTGTATAGTTACTATTAACATGTACACACAGGATAGAGTATACTTAGGTTAGCATATAGATGCATTTAAATTCAGTTGTTTGAAATGCTTTGTTGCCTCTAGGCAAAATTTGTTTTGTCCAAAAAAAATTATGTGAGGACAGGATTGCAAAGAAACACTTGTTAGGTATACATGCTAATGAGGTCCTAACTGTATTTATTTAAGTTAGTAAAGCTGAATAACTATTTTTGTCCAGCAGGAAAGAATTTAACTTTAGGAGACCTGAACTCAGCTCCTCTCTCTGATTAGGAGATTCAGACACATCTTCTATTTCAAGAATCTCTTAATCACCCAGCAATCCTGGAGAGAGGAGGCTGGATTTGGCATGCAAAGTTGTTTAATTATTTTCCAGAAATTAATTCAGGGCTCTTCAGGAAAGAGAAAGGAGAAGAAAGCACATTTTGGTCTACAACTTGTTAGGACACAGTGCTGGGATTATGGGGATTTTACTGTCAGTTTCAGCTCTTTTTAAATTTTTGATTTTTTTTTATAGACTGCTTACAGAGTGAGCAAAGAACAAATGAAAGGGAAATGTTTTACTAAGTGCTATTAAAATGCAAAAGCAGTGTGAAATACACTCAAGGACTACTTATTTAGACAAATACTATCATTTGAGTTTTATCTCATTAAAAAATACTTAGAAGTTTGTTAAAAGAATACTTCTCAATTCAGGCTGTGTAATTATTATTGAAAACTACCTACATTTGGCTTAAATTGTTTAAGCTTAATAGACAATTCAGACACAGTTCTTTCAGCTTGGATTAAGATTAAGCAGGAAGTGTTTGTAATTAAACAGAAATTAATAAAAGAGGAAGAACTCTCCTAGTATCCATTAAAGTCTATATGTATCAGATAAATACAGTAGGAGCCTACGGCTTTGCTGTAATTTCAGTGTATTCAGTGGAGTTATAAGGAACAAGTTGTGTAAACTGCTGAATTTAAACAGCATGAATTTAAAGGGAAAAGCTGCTAGTAAAAGTATTTATTTTACCAAGAAAGAATTTGAATTTTCAGTGCTGAGTACTGCACAGTACTGTACATATCATTTGAATATCATATTAACTCACAATTGCTTTTGGTCTCCAAATAATAATAAATTTTGTAGAAATCCCATTAACAGACATAATTAAATCACAATGTAATTGCCAGAATTCAAATGAACACTAAGTACAGCCAAGTCATTGTAAAAGCTTTGAACCAGCAGTACTCTGCAGAGCCATTATCTGGGTGTTCGCTCAGAGCTAGACTCTTATCTAGGCAAAGCCAGCTACAGGGAACAGAGTGTTAACCTTCTCATCACAGATTGCATGGAAACAGATTTAATAGGAGCGGAGGAAAAGGAGGGAAGAAAGAATGATGGTACTATTACGTCAACTAGAATAAGTGGTATTATTCGATTACTCTGGCTGAAGAACTGGGGAAAGAAGTGTGATGAGTAGAGCCTTGATACAGGAGAGAACTATCTGCACTGACACACAGAAAGAAATACTAATCAAATAGCATGTTCCTCATAATGATCCACAAGGAAAATTTCAAAAAGACTGAAGCATATAAATCAATAGGAGGTGGTTTCTGTAGTTGAGGTTGCATCAGTAAACTCATTAGAGCCATGACTCAGGCTTGATCACTGTCACACAAGTTTATTAACACTGTTTCGGATAGTGCTTTGGACTGTGCTTACCGATTTCAAGTTATACTAAAGGAAGGCTAAGACTGGATAATGGAAAGAATTTCAACATGGAGAGGGTGATTCAGTACTGGAACGGGCTGCCCAGAGGGGTGGTGAAGTCCCCTCACCTGGAGGTATTTAGATGTGATAGGACAAGAGGAAATGATTTCAAACTAAAAGAGAGGAGATTCGGATTGGATATAATGAAAAAGCTTTTTATGATAAGAGGCACTGGCACAGGTTTTCCAGAGAGTGGTGGATGCCCCATCCCTGGAGATATTCAAGGTCAGTCTGGATGGGACTCTGGACATCCTGATGGAGCTGGAGGTATTCCTGTTCACTGCAGGGAAGTTGGCCTAGATGACCTTTAAAAGTTCCTTCCAACTAAAACAATTATGTGACTGAATGATCCTATGCATTAGTAATGAGTCTAGGTAAATCAGGTTAATGGTTGGACTTAGTGATTTTGAAGGTCTTTGCCAGAAACAGAGATGAGATCACCCACTTTTGGGATGTGAAAGGATATGGACACATGCTCGGCTTGTCTCTTACTCTAAGGGTCAGAGGCCTTCTCCTTTCATTTGGCAGAACAGTTGGAATTTCTTGGCCCAGGAATAGACAAATTTGGTTTTACATTCCTATATTTTAATAATGGCACGAATAAACAATGATGTAGGTTTTTCTTAGCAGACAAAGTTTAACATTCAGTTCCATAGAATTTTTCCTATTGTTTAATGTCACAGTGAAATGTTTTTGTACATACAGGAGACCATATTAAAAGAATCACATTTTTAACACTACTCCACCTCCATTGCTGGACTACTGATAATAATAATTTGATGTCTTTTTCTGATAAATGTATAAATGTTTGTAGAACCAGTCATCTAATTTCAAGGAATATTGCTTCTAAAAGTGAACTCAGTCATAAAAAATATTCTAAACGGTTTATTAAAGATTACATATTGTGTCACATTAGCACAGGACTCTTGTCAGATTTTAATAAGGTTGCCATTAAAACAAGAAACATTACATTCTGAGACCTGAAAACATGTATATGCAGACAAAGCTCATCTTCTTTGTAGGGGTTCTGGTGCAGTATCGACACTTGGCTGCTTAACCACTTTCTATTTTATTTTTTCATTTACTGTAACTGGCATGATTATGCCTCCAGAAATTGAGAAATCAAGTTATGATTTCTCTTTTTTTTTTTTTTTTGGCTCATGACAGTCAGCTGGCAGGTCATCTTTCCTTCTGCCTGCTGCCTCTTTTCTCATCCTGAACATCAGTGTCTCTGTACTCCCTGGCTCTTCTGTCCTCACTTCTGGGTACTACATCTTTTCCAAGTACATTTAAGCAGTTTGTATCACCAGTTTGTATCACCAAGTGAACACTGCCTGAAAAATCTGCTACTACTCTGCTTTCTAGGATTTTTTCTGTCACAGACTTACATGCATTGATGCAATAGGACCACTAAATAATTGAATAATATGCCGCAAGTCCTACAAACAGGAGCTATAGTACCACTTCTTTTTCTCAAGATTCTAACAGGGTATATTAACTTACTGTTTATTTGTGAAATCTTCAGTGAGGTTTTGTATCATCTTGTATAAAAATAGACTAAAGAATAGGCTATAGAACTGACTGTAAAACAGAGCAAAGCTGGGCCTCCTACATTGGTTCTGTAGTTGGGCTGGGAACTGACCCGCTCAGTAATATGAACGGTAGTTATTAGGACTCACAATGATATGCATAATATAGGCAGCACAATCAGCGCAGTTCGTTTTCCAGGCAAGTAAGTAAAAAAGAAACTCAGAAAGCCAGTCACTTAAATAGATATAATAGATCAGGTAGCCAAGAGTGACAAGGGTCACTGGGAGGACATGTAGAAAATTAAATGACTAAAAGACCAGGGAATATAATTTGAGGAAATGAAATTGGAGAAGAACCCATAAGCATAAATTAATGTTACTAGGCTGACAGAAGGAGGAGAGTTGTAAGGATATGAGCTGAAGGATGAGAATTGTAGTGGGCTGTGTGATACAGAAGATCTGTAACCAAACAGAAGCTTTACAACATCAAATCATGTGTGGGAGAAGGAGATAAATCTCACTATACAGTTAGAAGTTTAGGGTATAATACAGCAGAAGAGCAGATGTTACTCATGTAAACACCGGTAAAGCTTAAAAAATTGTTGTGACATAAGAGAAAAAAAATGTAGCAGAAAATGTAATGGTCCATGTTACTTAATTACCTAGCTTTTACTGGCTGATGGAAGATTTTGAGGAAGGAAGACGGGAAATAGGAAAGTATAGACAGTACTGTCCTGTTGAACGTCTAGAAATCAGTATTTTAGGAATGTCCAGAGTTCAGATCAAATTGAATCAGTAATACAGGGTTAAATCTTTTATAACTTTTTGATGAAGTAAATCTTTTGAAGTTTTAAAATAAGTGTGGTTTTGGATTTATTTTTTTTTCATGAAACAATTCTTGATGTTGTTTACACCTTGATTTCTATCCCATCCTGAGGTGATGAGTTTCATAACTCAACTGCTTGTCAAAAGAAAAAGTATGCTGTAATGCTTTCTTTTAAATCTTGTGCTTGACAAATTTTTGAGTGTCCAAATTAATTATTTACATGCCAAAAAAAGACAAAAATATTCCTTGTTTTTTTCCATACAACTTTTTTTATTATTTTTTATTTTTACTTTATAAATCTCTACATCTTTCTAATTTCAAAGCAAAGTCATCCTCACTGTTTATTTCTTCTTAATTTTGACAGATGTCATTCTCTATCTCTGATCATTCTGTTGCCATTTTCTAAATTTGCTTTATTCTTTCTGAGGGAGCAGCTTGTCCTGCAAACTACTGATTGCTAGGGATATTTCTCGTCTTCAAAGTGAAACAGCAGATTTTATGTATTATAATTAGAATTATTCCTCTCCACGTACATTTAATACATGCTTTTTCTTTAGTCTCTAAAATGAAAGGTGAAATTCAACCTATTAAAAATAAGGCTTCCCTCACCAAGTCTTTGCTGTCATCTTTAGTTTTGATTACTGCAAGTAAGTTCAAGATTGTGAATCCCAATCATTTAATTTTGGCCTTTGAAGTTTTTTTCTGACTTTAAAGGAAAAACATTTCTAAAAGCTCTTTGGAGTTCCAGCTATTTGTTTCATTCACTTCAGTTATCGCCTGTGTTCATCAGATTTATCAAAATAGCCTCTAGTAATTTTTTGAAATATGGTTACAGGAACTGTTCAATATTCATCATATTTGCTACGTGTCAACTAATTTCTTTCTTCATTAGAAAGTCGATCTGTTGGATAGAAATCAAATCTGCTGGTGAGCTTTCAGGAACTAGGAGCTGCACTGTGATGTTGAGTCTGGTTTGAAAAATAGCTCAGTGATTCACTATTTTAATTTCCAAAGAAACTGTGAGTGACGTATTCAGTTAAGTGTTAGATTTTTACTGTTCTTTTTCTGACTCCCTCCAAAATGACTTCTTCAGATACAGCAGTTGGGCAAATTCTCATGATGATGCCTTACTCTTCAAATTAAAATTCCAGTTTGGGAAGCTTCCTAAGCTGTCTAGCTGTCAACACTGCAAAAACAAACAAACAAACAAAAGCAAACAAACAACCAAAAAGAAAACAAACAACAAAAGTATTTTCCTTTGGCTTCATTATCATTATGAGTGTACTTGTTACACTTTTCTTACATGTCAGCCTCACTGAGTCTTCAAGTGTCTGAGGATCCTAGTGGAGTGACCTACTTTTTTCTTAATATCTCTTTCTTGTTAATCTAACAATTTACATTCCAGATATTGTGCTAAAAATTGAAATTGCTTGATGTTTTACATTTCACTAATATTACTTTGACAGAGTTATTTAGAGCCATAGATAACCACTGGAATCCAAATGCCAGATGAAGATTTTCAGTTGTTAAATTTTGCATTTGTATTAACTATCATAATATGATTTCTTAAAATAAATACTTTCCTTGTCTCGTTCTGTTCTAATTTGTGTTGTTCTTTAAAATAGAACAGTTTGTCTAATTCTTCAGATGTTCTGTTTCATCAGATGTCATGTCCTAAGAATTAGTACCTGTAGATGTAGCTCTGCACAGGGAAAATTGATAGTCATTCAGTGACTTTAATTGAGAACATACAGTCACGTCAGTTTTAGAATTTAGTTCCAGTGCCATTCCTGTCATTTGTACAGATTCTGAAAGCTGTTGAAATCATCTGTGCCAAGACAATAGCTATAAAGGCAAAACTCACAAGTTTTGTCTCTGATTCCTCCCATGATTTGCTGAATAACTCCGATCCTTTCTTGTCTTTACTGTTCCCAATTTCTGAATGTCATTCAAACCCACATACTTTTAATTTTTGAAAGCAAGTAACCATGCCTGCTTTTGCAGAGAGAAGATCTCTTTATGCATATAAAAGCTAAGCATTGCTCTGTCATTGTCTTTACCATAGTACACATGAAGATGAAACTCCCAAAGTGTTGGACTGAACCTTTATCAATTCAGCTGCCAATAAATCCAGGTGGCAGACACTTGTGCAACTTGTTCAAATTCAGAGCAGTATTTCAGCTATCTGTGTCACTGATTTCAAAGATGAATAAGCACCTTAAGCACTTGTGAGAATGTGAACTTCAATTGAGAGTACCACAGTTTAGACCAAAAGTTTATTATATTTCCCTTGGCAGCCTTATAAAGTCTTTTACTTTCTGTGAATAGAAGCCAGCTCTTTTCAACCTAGCATATAGACTAATGTCAGTGAAAGTGCTGAAGGCTTTAAGTTTCTCAGAGTATCAGGTGTTGCAGCTCCTGGAATTTAAATCTAAGCTTTGTATTCTCAGTTGTATTCATTTGATAATAAAAATAAACAATTTCATTTAAACTAATGTGAAAAAAACTGTGAAAAAATAGATAAAATGGTTCTCAATAGAGTGAGTGGACATCAAGAAGGGCACAGCTGACTAAAGGGAATGATGAGGCCCTCATGATCCATCCTCAGAAAATTTGCAAACTGAGGTCTGATGCAGAAAAGTCTGTACAAATGGCTCCTTTACAGTGAAACGGTTTGATTTTATGCACCACAAAGTCAATTCACCTTTGGCCACAGTGATATTGTGTGAAATTTATAGGCATCCAAATACATAGAGATAATTTGCAAAATTTTATTTCATAGTGTGAAATTAAGGAAAATTCTTTTATTTTTTATTATTCTCTTATATATATATTATTGTCTTCTTTTATTTATTAATTTATTTATTTTTGTTTAATCAGCCCCACAGTAAGTTAAATATGGTGTGGTTTGGTTACTGCTACAAGCTAGAGATGACTGATTATTTTTACTATATTTTTAAAATTTTCTTGTGCTGCTTTTTTCTTTTTTTCATACATCTATAGAACTGATCCTTTTTACTTGTGAAGTATCCAGAAAATCAGAGAAATATTTAATCTTTTTTCAACCAGTTCAGTGGGACAGTAGTTGTGATTGCCAAACTGATTGTTCCTAGGGAAAGATACTGTGTTTACAAAAGCTTTTTGAAAACTGAGTAGAAACTTATTTGAAAACTTTTTTTTTCTGTTTAGCATAGAGGATTATTAGATGTTTCCTGTTTGCTTTTGTATTCATTTCTTTTTGTTTGTTGTCATTGTTAGTCTCTTAATTATTAATTTATTAACTTATTAACTTGCATTATTATTTGTGGGAGATAGGGGAAACAACAAGATACATCATCCCTGGGAAGTGACTTGTAGCTGTTTAATATATTTATTTAAGTTTAATTATTTCAAGGCATGCAACATAGTATCACGGGTCCAAAGTTACTGCTGTTACTTTGGATTATATTTGAGTTGCAGATTTACGATGTATGGTGTTTTCAAATCATGTGCATTTTTTTTACCTTCATTTCATGGTTGTACTGTCTGGTATAATAAGAACCTGCTATAGTCTGATGCCCGGTGGTTCATATTACATTGCTAAAATTAGCAAGAGAAGTCTGTAATCACAGTTAAATATCTAACTTAGCCATAGATTTTATGTTGCAAACAATTGTGCATCTCTCCTCTGTAAAATACTGTACAACTGTAGGCCACTTTGATAAGCTTTTTTAATTGCAGTGTGCACTGGGAATAAGAAATGGCCATCATGGTATTCTGACAAAACGTTTCTCACACCATTAAGGTAAAGAACTCTGTACTTCACTATTAAAGATTATAAAACACATCTGTACTCCTGTTTGCTCAATGTTACAAGCCATAAGCAAGGACTGTACCTACAGGCACAATTGTGTAATTGTGATTTTGCATGCCTCATTAATGTCATTGATTAGTGTGTGTTTATTCTATTTTATTTCTACTCCTGTAAAAGTTAGATGTTATCAAAATTTCCCCCTTAATGCAGTTCTGTGTTTATTTTGTTTTTCTGAGTCGTAATTCTTTGAAATATGCTTAGGCACATTTTTGTCACGATAACATACTTTTTCAAAACACATTAAGGCTACTAAAAGGACAGTAATTTACTCTTATGACACCTGAGGCAACGTATAAAAAGTAGCTGCTGTAATGGACAGTGCAGCTGGGTGTGCCTGAAAATATATAGAAACAGGGTGACCCAAAGAGACAGTTCTGCTGGCAGACTGGAAGGCTGCCACAGCTGCATATAGATACATCCAGGTTTTCAGCTGGGAGAAGGTCAGAGGCAAACAAACCTTGAGCCCTCAGTTTATGCATACACAGATGACAGCTGTCTCCTGAAGCAGATATTACAAAAGGGGGGATAAAGTCAAACTGTTCAACAGCCTGACAGTGCCATCCTGGCCTGACGAGGCTGCTTTTTAAGTTTGGCAGAGTGCCACATGATGAAGGCAAAATGTAGTCTGGTATCACTATAGGACGAAATAAGGGGATGGGCTCAGCAACATGGTGGAAAAGCATTTGGGATGCAGATGGAGACCGGAGTTACATTTGCTTAGTGTGGGAAGTTAAGAGCATCCCCACGGTGCTCTGCTGCTCTCCCTGCAGCTAGTGATAGATCCAGGAATAGAATAGCCTTGTGAGATAATTTAGTTTCAGATCTTTAGGAATTGGGCAGCTAGATTGAACTAAATGTATAGTGACCTCTGTCATCAGGAAAAAATGAAACGGAAGAGCAAAAACAGAAACCAACCCTCACAACCCGCAGAAGCTGGGAAACAAAAGATTATACAATAGCTGTATATACTTCCAGCACATAACACCTGAGCACAGAATAACTGAAAGAAGGTGAAAATATTGTTTAGGAAAAATATTAGGTTTTGAAGTATTAGGATTTTCACTTGTCTGAACTGCTGTTAAAATTGGAAGCTCTCTGCATGTCCACGAATAAGAAAAATATGTTGAACTTGTTCTAGCATCTGACAGGTTTGTGTATACAAAACTCAGCAGCAGTGTTCTTAATGGTGTGCTAAGAAGTCTCAGTGCCAGAGTACACTATCTGCATGCAGTTCTGCAGGAGAGCTGGGGAGTTTACGGTACCCCTGCAGTTGCAAGAGTCTGGAAACTAATCCAGCCTATCTGAAGACACCCAGTGGTTAGTTATTGAATTGTTTTCTATGTCTCATTAACTGCAATAGCAGGTTGGTCTCCAGGCTCTCTTACAGATGTATATAGCAAGGGGTTTTACGCTGAAGTAAGGCCCACCCACAGTCCTTCTCCTTGTGGCAATAACTTTATGGTGAGTAGGAAACTTGCAGTTTGCTTTTTTGTCATTTCATATCGCAGTGATCTTAAGCAAACAAGAAGCAGTAATAGCAATACTTTAAACTGTTACTTTTATAGCTCTTCTGTTTCATGCACCTTCTGGGGATTTTCAGATTATTCAGGCTTTTAAACAGCCTCCCTACAGATGTATTCATCCATTTGAGATGTAGAGTCAAAGAATGGAAAAAAACAACAGTAAATACATTAGAAAATATTATCTCTCTCACAACCTCCTAGAAAACATGCTCAAAATTTCTGAAGATTCATTAAGTTCAAAAATAGAAATTAGTGTTGTAGAAAAAATTTACTACTTGACAGTTCTTATTATATAGTGAAGCGTAATTAACTAAATGTGAGCTAGCCTGTGGCATCTGTGTTTTTTTTTCCTTATGATAAGACATGATGAAATCTTGTCTCCAACTATGAGATGGAAGGTAATTTAGTTTTCACAGAACCTTCATGTGATGCCAATTGAATTAATATTTAAGATGTGTCATGTCTTGTGCAAGTTATTATATGCTGTCTGCTTCTATTTATGATTCAGGTATTTAATACCTTCTAAGTGTTCACAGGCATGGTAAGTCCTAGGAGATATTTGCAATGAGTTGTGGAATATATGCTCAGAGGTCTGCAATTTTGGTGTTAGGCCTTCTGCATTTTCTCTAGTGTTGTGTGGAGAATACTGTTTTTAAATGGTAAATATAAACCGTAAAAGAGCCGTATTGCAGTCCATGTTGGTCAGTTTGGAAAAATACTGCAGAAGAAAGGCTTTGTATGACAATATCCATAAACTGAGAGAAAGATAAGCTCAAACCCCACATTTTGCTGGCATGCCATAGGTAAATAACTGCTTCAGTGCTGCATGTAATTATTAAGAGTTGTGAAATACATGATAGCATGTATGAGGAGGGAATAATTGGTAACGTAATAGTTCAATTTCATAAAATGAAGACCTCAGTTTAACTCTCTCATGCGCATAATTTATTTCTCAGCAGTTCATTAAGAACAAGGAGGAGAATAAATGTTTCTGTCTAGTCTTACATTCTGGATGAATTTAGTGAAGCAAAGGTGTGTGGAAATAGCAGGGGGTTTATTTATTTATTTATTTGTAATTTTAACACCAAGAAATTTAAACAGAAATGAGCTAGTGTTTCGGATTATAAACTTGAATTTCATGCTGTTATACTTGTCATGTTTTCCGATGTTTATTTATGGAATGATTAAGCATTACTTATTTATAGATAATTTAGCATATTAACATTAGTAAGATTCCAATTAGTCCTTTATTTCACTGGCTGACACTACAGAACATTTACATGCTGTTAACATGACTGGAACAGACCTTAAAAAGCCAGCAGTTATAATATGTACCCCAAGAGACCTCCACTGAAAATTTAGTCGACCATAGCAAAATCTTCCTTGTGGCTGTCTTAGCACTGGAAGCATTTTACATTTTGCCTTTCTCCCTGTCAGTTTTCTAAACAGAATAAGGCAAAGTGTATGTGGTGAATAACAGTTAAACCACACTGTTGGAGTTCTTTACAGAAAGACTAAATGCCTCTGTCTGATAAGACACACGGGAGATTCATCTGTTCTAAGTGGAGCATGTGTACCTTTGCATTTCCTGTTCTTGAGCGTCCCCATGAATTCTGTGTGAGAAGTTAATAAGGGCTCAGCAAGACTACTACAGCTGGTTTGCACTGACAGATCTAGTAGCAGAGCTGTATTGATGAAATTTCAATTGGCTCACCAATACAGAATGAAAATCATGCAGTAAATAGGAGTATGAGATTGCTTCGGTCCCATGTTGAGTTAAGCATAGACCAAAACAAGTTTCTCACTTATTTCATAACATGAATCAGTAGGAAGTTGTACTAGGATAGTATGCAGCTTCAGTTGTTTCAACTTAGAGAATGGACTACAAGTTCAAGGAAACAGAACTTGCTGCAATTGGATAGCAAAATAGAATATCTTCAGATATAAAAGATATATCGAAAGGTGGACTTTGATGAAAGAACTAGAGTAGGTGTATATATATATATTGGGAAATATATAGAATCCAAACTGACTTGTTTTGTTTTTTGGGATGAAAAGAGATAACATCTTCTCAATGGGAGCACTGTATTCTACATTCTAGCATCTACTTACTGACTTAACACTTACTCAGCAAATTTGAGATTTGTTTCCTTTGTTTGTGTAGCAGATTCTCAAAGAGCAGAGTACCTCTCTTTACCTTTGGTTTTATTTTCTTGAGTTTTGAAATGTTCCTGTCCTCTTGATAGAGGAAAGAAAACCACCATTTTAAAGTGTCACAAGCTGATTATGGAGAAGAATGACTCATTTGACTCACAAATTTTAAAAAGTGAGTCATGCTTTTATTTGTAAGGAGTAGGTGGAAAGATATGAGAACTCCTCAAGTCCCCTCAGGCTTTAGGAAACCCAGAGTGAAAACAACCTTTAGTCATCTGATCTGAATAAATACCAACACTGTCCATTCTTTTTTTTTTTTTCAGTGTTTCATTCTTACTTCCATTCTTACTTCATGTTTTGTTAATTTGGAAATAAAGAATATGAGGATGGGAAACTCTCTAGTAGTGAAAGAGGGAAAAGTTCTCAGACAATAGGGACCCTTTTTCATGCTGTCTTGGATTATGCTCTGATGAGGAGCTGTATTCCAAGCCATCTGTGAATCCTCAAACTTGCACACCCACCGTGGAAAATGGGTATAATTTGTCTCTGTAGCTGCTCATAGGATCTGCCAAACTTTTTTTTCTCTTTCAGTTGCTTCTCTTATCTATCTACATCCATCTTCATCCTTATTTTCTCTGAATTTTTGACCAGCAAGAAATGGAAAGAAGCACCATCTGTTCTTAAAATGCTCTAAGTTTGGCTTCTACTGTTAATCAGCAGCAAATCAGAGTAGAGCACAGCCCTTGATATTCCTCAATGTTTGTACCAGAAAATTTGAGCAAGCCTAAATGGATCAGTGTTTTGTTTCTAAACTAAGTATGGCATGAATGCTGTGGGATTGTTGTTTCATTATATCATAAATACATTGTTCAATTCCTATTTGTTTTTAAACCAATCCAACCATATCTGAACATTTTTCATTTTTACAGGTATTTCATTCTGAGCATTTATCTAGTTTATATGACTAGCTGTGCTACCAGTAACTACTTCCCCCAGAGAGTAGTATTACATTTGTTTGTTTGTTTGTTTGTTTCCCAGGAAGAATAATCACTGTAAAAATGGAGAACTATTTTCTTGCATTGTGTCTATCTGCCAGGCTGATCTGCAGTGGTATACAATAGAGGTTACACTGTCTAAATACGAAACTTGTGTTTTATTCTAAGACAATACTGCTATTACAACTCCACCTGTTTAGTTAGTGCAGTAAACATAATAGTGAGTTTTATCTTCTTGAGCACTGGGAGTTCACAATTCAACAGTGACCATGGGTCATTAGATGCAAATGAGTCAAAATTCAGCAATGTGCATGGTTTTATCAAGAAATCTGATGAAAATCACTGTTTGAATGTGAGTAGTCTGCTGAGTTTTGTGCTAAGACATTTGAAGACTGAAAAATACCTGTATATGAAATGCTCATTCTTCCCTTTGCAAAAATGGAGGAAGAAATCCTTGCAGCGTTTTGTCATGTCTCAATGTCAGTATCTGATCCCCTGCTTTTACAACAGTACATCTTTTCTTCAAACCAATACAAGTAAAAGTAACATTGTCTATCCCTAGTTTCTGATGTCATGACAAACTGCAGGGAAGGTTGATTATTCTGTCTTCTTTCAGTGAGCAGTAGCCGAAGGAGGAATTTCACCCTATGTGTTTTTTCACTGGAACCTCCAGATGGTCTGGTGTTACTGTGCTGCATCCGACGCACTGACAAATAGGCTGTCAGGGAAGATCCTTCCTGTGATGTACACTGTGAAACTAAACCATCTATTTGTTGATATACATTGTTTGAAGTGTGTGCAGTTTGCCATGATGCATCATGAGAAGGTGACACGTTTTTGCCTCTTGTGAGTGCAATACTTGGTTGAAGTAAAACTGATGTGGTTGTTCCATATACTGCCAAATTAAGCTATGTACCAGAAGTTACTGTGTAGAATTTGTTCAAAAACATCTGTTTTCTTTTATATGGTGATATTTGCTCTGTGTAGCTTCTTGATAGTGTTGTTTTTTTAAAGCACGAGATTTGATCAGATGCAAATAAAGTAGCCCATCTAATTTTGATCACTTGCCATTAAACTAACAGAATAGACTGAAAGAATAATGATCTCAATAAATGTTTAATAATAAAGGAGGAATGTCCCAAAGGACAATTTCTAAGCTGGCTTGTAGAAATGATATTCAGATCTTAATTATATTGAAGGGTATTACAACATTGTTCTTACTTGACTCAGACTTGTAATTTAGACGCCTAATTAAAGTGGAGGAACTGAAGTCTTATTTCAGTATGGTGCCCCATCCCTTGGCTGTATTTTTTGGTGGAACATAACTTTAAATGATTGATTTTCTCTCAGATTGCTACTGCCATTGATTTTGATCTGAAAAGTCTTCATGATGCTGAATAATCTATGTTGATCACTGTGCAAAAAATCACATTCTTTTTTTCTTGACTTTATTGTTTTGACATCACTCCTACTTTAGTGTGATAAGTATGGGGCTACATATACACTCACAGAGCTTCAGGTTATATTTGTTGAGGCATAATTTTGTTTTTAACCTATTTAAATCATAATTCTTGTATATGTAGTTGAAGGACTGAAGGAGAAGACCATTTACTAGTGATAGGTGTACATTTTTTTTATGTGTGCAATGTTCTTCCAAAAAGATGTGAACCTTGAAAACGTAAAATAAAAAATAGAAGTTGTCACAAAAAGCAATCTTCCACTACTCTCTTTGACAGTTTGCATATGGAAGGTAGGTTACTGAATTACTACTGAATAGTAGATGTTGTCCTACAGAAGCTAAATACTACCCTTGCCTACATAAGAAGAATTGGCTAGCTTTTCCCATGAAGCGGTTCTGCTTCATTTCACTCCCCCATCACCTGGTGGATGAGGGAAAGGCTGTTGATGTAGTCTACCTACTCTTTAGAAAAACCTTTGACACTGTCTCTTACAGCATTCTCTTGGAGAAACTGGCAGCCTATGGCTTGGACTGGTATCGCTTTGCTGGGTAAAGAACTGTCTCGATGGTTGGGCCCAGAGAGTGGTGGATAATCGAGTTAAATCCAGCTAATGACAGGTCATGAGTGGTGTTACCCTGGGGTTGGTATTGGGGTCCATCCTGTTTAATATCTTTATTGATTATTTGGATGAGGGAATTGGACGTACCCTCTGTAAATTTGCAGACGACACCTAGCTGGGGGAAAGTATACATCTGCCCTAGGGTAGCAAGGCCCTACAGAGGGACCTGGGCTGACCAACAGCATCCTGAATGCTATCAGAAATAGTGTAGCCAGCAGCAGCAGGAAGGTGATCATCTTCCTGGACTCAGCTCTTACGAGACTGCACCTTGAACACTGTGTTTGGTTTTGTGCCCCTCACTATGAGAAGGACAGTGAGGTCCTGGGGGATGTTCAGAGCAGGGCAACAAAGCTGATGAGGGGTCTGGAGCACAAGTCTTATGAGGAGCAGCTGAGGGAGCTGAGATTGTTTAGTCTGGAGAAGAGGATGCTCAGGAGAGATCTTACTGTACTCCACAACTACATGAAAGGAGGTTATGACTAGGTGGAGTTCAGAAGCGTAATTAGTGATAGGACTAGAGGGAATGGTCCACAAGTTGTGCCAGGGGAGGTTCAGGTAGGATAATAGGAAAAAATTCTTTTCAGAAGGAGTGGTTAGTGTTAGAAATGCTCTAAGTCAAGAATTTCTCGTCAGGCAAATATCTTAGTGATAGTGGGAATTTTATTCATTGCTGCTCACGCCCCCTATTGACAAGGGAGAGAATGTGAAATAGTTTGTGAAATTCATTCCACTATGTACCCTAAATCTGATGCATTTCATGCTCTCCTGGTGTTTGCTCACTGGTGAAGCGCCTCAGGCTAACAATCTTCTGACGCAGTTGCTATTATACATTTCTATATAAGGTCCATTTCAGGGTCCAGTACAAACCTGTAGTTTTTATGAGTAATTTGTATATTTAATGTTTCCAGTGAGTGACAGTATGTTCTATCTATCTTATGATAAGTTTTCTCCCCACTTCCTGCATGTTTATCTTATCTGGTGCTTGTTTAATTCTACTCAAATACCTTACATGTTCCTCTTATCTTGTGCTCATCTCAAGACAATAGTTTTGTCCCCAACTTTCTTTGTTCCACAATAGTTTGCAGGGGTTGGGAGGGGGAGGGGGAGGGGGTAGGGGGGGTTTTGTAAGTTCAGTAAGGCATACAGAAAAATACTGGAAACTTCCATTGCAAAAACACAATCTAACTCTCACATTAGGCATTGGAACAGGCTGCCCAGAGAGGTCACTGTCCCTGGAGGTGTTCAAGAAACACCTTTGGATGTTTGGATGTTGTACTGAAGGATATGGTTTAGTGGGGAAGTATTGATGGTAGGTAGACGGTTGGACTAGATGTTCTTAGAGATATTTTCCGACCTTAACAATTCTATGATTCTATGAACTGCAATCTGTTCATTACAGATTTAAGATTTCCCTTGTATCAGTGTTTTTAACATAACTTTTTCCCTTTCATTTTTTTTCCTGTCTGATTTTTCTTAATTAATACTTTATTGGTACAGACTGGTGCTGCTACAATTTGGTATTTGATGCTTTGGATTCCAGCTCCTTTTAGTCCAGTGCATAGTCTTACAGCAAGTAACTTAGTGAGACTTACTGCGCTGTATCTATGAAAGGAAACAAATGCAATTTCCTTGACTACTTAAGAAAGCCTTTGAAGGAAACAGACTAAGAGGTGAGTGCATATGAGATGGGCAAGCATTAATTGCATGTACATAGTGCTATTCTTCTTATAGCAATGTAGAAAGTTATTTGGTGGGTTGTCACTAGATTACTTTCTAAAGTCACCATTCTATCAGATTTTTACCATTCTGACAGTGTGATATGAAATAATATAGATATGTAATTTATTTAGATTGTCATGGCTTTATGACTTTTTTTATCGGTATTCCACGTCATAACATCATGTAAGCACTGGGAATTAAAGAGTCAATGCTCCAGTTCTGTGGACTGTCAAATTTCGGAGTATCTGGGTCTCAGAAGAGTAGAAGAACTCCATACTCCTGAGGACTTGGAGTTCCCATTTTCCACTCAGAGGGAAAGATAAAACTGCACGCAATCCTGAGACTTCCTCTTTTTGCTTGACATCTCAGCAGCGGAGGTTCCCTAGCCATCTTGCCTTCAGCTTTACCATGAGGCCTTCGGTTTCAGACACTGTCTCTCTGTACTTGATTTATTAGCTTCAATTCCAAGTATATTTTATTGTGTTATTTTACACTCCGATATCTTATTCAGTAAATTTGTTTTCGTCCTCAGATAATTGCCACTGTTTTGTTTGTTTGTTTTTGTTTTTGTTTTGTTTTGCGTGTGGGTGTGGGTGTGTTTGTTTTTTAGGCCCATTTTCCTACCCTTTTTGCTTTTTCCCCTCTCACCTTTCCCAGGGTGTGAGTCCATGGGTCCCCCTGCCCCATTAGTCACAGAACTGGGCGAAAACGGCCCATAAACCTTTGGCAGTACTGAGTTCATATTTGTTTGGTTCATTTAATTTCAAGAAAGGAGCTTGAATCATAAATCTTTTTAGAACTCACACAGATTTGAAAAAGGATAATGAACATTATGGGATATTGAGAAACGACTGTATTAAGAATCTGTTTCTTTGTAAAAATCCATCCAGTTTTGATCAAGTGGCAAGAATCCTATTTTGCAAATACTCACTGGCTGTTTCTGAACTCCAACTATCTGATATCTCCCAGGAGACTAACGTAATCATCTAAATAAGATTGCTTAGTCTTTGATCTTGGGATTGCTCTACTCAAACAAAGAAAAACTGAACACATCTCGGAAAGTTGAAGTACTTTCAAAAATAGATGTTAGGCATCTTGAGCTGGTTACCCAATGTTGGAAGAAGTCTTTGCTTTAATACTTCTTTTTTGCCTAGTTGGTAATTCATAAAATCCTAATCTCATTGAATAGATGGAGAGAAAATAATAAAAAAGGTTTTTGTGCACACTTCTGTGCTGTAAAGATAATCACTGAAATTCCTGCAGTGATTGACAAATTGTGCCTTCAAAGTAGACCTAAATAAAATGCAATAAGTATGACCCTGTATTAAGCACTGTAAAGTACAGGATAGTCATTTAACGAGCAAAGTGTGCATTGGGTCTGTATTGGAGAAAAAAATTATATGCAGTTACAGGAGGTAAGGGTAAGAGAGCACAATTAATATTACCCTTTTCTAGCTCTGTGAGGCATGACTTTTAACTTTAATAAAACTTAATGTAGCTTTCATGTCTGTAATATATTGTAAAGTATAGTCCCTGAGATCATATTATATCTCCTGTGATTTAATACACTGCATGACTCTACATTAAAATAGATTGTGTCTACTAGAATAGATAAAAGTGTGTCAATAGACACAATGTGAGTTTTAAAATCGTTTGTGACTAACTTTTTAAAATATTTTACAAACATGATTAAGCTTCTGCACCTAATCTGCATTGATGAGTTATCCAAGGAAGGCTAATGTAGAACAGATTATTCCATATTCACCTATGTTTTTAAAATATGGATATCTGAATATTCACATCTTCTTTGAATATCTCATATTTTATTCTGGTCGAGGCTGAAAGACAAAATCAAAGGCATTCATTTGTTCTGGTAATTTTTGAATTACTAAAAATGTATATTGCAAAGAGCTGAAAATTATACTTAATTGCAAATTATCTGTTTGCATATTATTTTCCTTCAGACTACACGAGAAAATCTCTTGTGAAAATGTAACATTTTCCAAGCTGCAACATTTCTCAAGGAATTCCACAGTTTTCACGTGAATGTTTGGGTTTTTTTTAGGTATCTCCTGGAAGGATCAAATTTGTTTATAAAGAGATAAATTGCATGTAAGAGCATCAGCCCTGTATTTTGCTAGCATTTCATCATCTGATTATCCTGAATGCACTTTATCTTTAATGCTCGTCTTTTAATCCACTTATAGCAATTTTATACAGGAAATGGAAGACTTGAACATTAAGATTTAAGAAATGAGGAAAATGGATGATACCAGAGGTGCTTAGAAAGCAATAAAAACGGATTCTGGGAAATACATATAAATATTTATATTTACACCATAAAAATAGGTCATTTTTTTTCATCTATCATTACTAAAAGGAAGAGATTAATTCAGTGTTCAGAACATCAGCTAAATTGTTTGCATCCTGTGAGGACATGAAAGGAAAATAAAGTTATAATTATCTGTAATGTAAATGGGAGTGTTATAAATCAGATGTATTGTGATAGGGCTAGTATATGTGGACTGCATATGTATGTACATATTCAGATAAATTTCAATTGGTAAACTGTTGTCCGTAAGTGCCTGTTTGGATTACCATGGCTGGAAAAGAATCAAAAACATTTCCTTTGACCTGTTAGCATAAGATCATAATTGTACTAAGATATTATATTTTAGGTATAGAATGATGCTTGAATTTGGGAAACATAAACAAACCCTATGGTTTACTTCAGTGATCTGAGGATAGGACATAATGTCTCCACTCTAGTAAGAGTAAATTTTGAACAGGTGTTATGTACTTTGTATTCCAGCTGTCAAGTGAAGTCACTGATAAATTCATATTGTTTTGAATCGATTTGAATTGAAATGATTGTATTTGACATGTACTGATTTGATGTATTCAAATTTAGGCTTTCCATTTAAGGTTTGTTTTCTTTCTCTTCACATTGTTTAAATAGGGGGAACCATCCCACCACATACCTGCATCAGTAGGCCCACATTCTCAGGAGGTGGAGATCTTTAGATTATCTTTTTCGGGAGGATGAATTTCTGCACTTGAAGTTCTAAATGTGCTCACTAAAGTGACTATTTCAAGAAGCATCAGGCTTGAACTATAATAATACCACTGCTTTGAAGGCATCTGCTGCCTTTGATTGTCTGTGAAGGGAGGCCACAAACTATTTTACTACTTAAGGATACTTAATTAAGTGCTCACATCTAGGTGGGGTGGGCTAAGATGAGGTTAGGTCCTTCTGACTTTATAAAATTCTCTCTATAATCCATTTTTTGCTTTCAATGTTCTTTTTCCCTCTTTTTTCATTTATGACATAATTTTGCTTTTGTTCCTTCCTGTACTCCTCACAGTGACATTATCTCCTGTGTTAACAGCTACAGTTATTCTGAGTAACCCAGGCTGATTCTGCATTTTTTTTTTCTGCCAGTAATCAGTTTTTTTAAATATCCAGAGGTGGCTTTGGTACAATCTTACTCTCCAGAGTTTATTTTTCTACCATTTATAATCATCCCACATATTAGTATAGATTTCCTTAGGCAGTTTTGAGCAAAACAGCAATAACGAGAAAGGGGTTTTGAATCTCACCTGCCTGTTTAGAGATTATAATCTTAGAAGATGAGAGGGAGATGGAGGAGAAAAAACTTACCTGCTTCCTTTATTTTCTTACTTATTACTTGTAATAAAACCTTTCATTCTATGCTTTTAGAATACACTAATCAAGTACAAAGGTGATCTTTAGCTGGAAAATTTCCCAATACACATGTTGAGGAAAACTGCTTTTTGAATTTTCTACAGGTTGTAGTTCAGAGTGGCTGTTAGGCATCCACTGCCCCTGTTTCTTTGTCATCACTGGGGAAGCATTCCAAATTGTGGCACTTTTATGCCAGTCTGTCATCTGCACAGATCACTGGTAGTCAGAAGAAATCTATGCGTGCCAAAAGAGATGAGATCTTGTTCTCAGCTTTACAGACCCTACGTCATGTGACAAGACCATAATTAATGGAATTAACTCCCTCTATGCTTCTATTGAGAAATAACTCTGTAGTGTGTTTTAGGTCCATCAAACTGTGTTTCGTGATTTGACAGGTAAAGGAATGCATATTAAGTTAAGAAGGAAGGAATGGATTTAGGGTTTTGTATGTAAAGGCTGATGGATTTGGAAAGTAATTTACTCAGGTAGAGTCAGGTGGGTTGGCAGTAAGTAGAAACATATTTTATTTTTTGGCAGGAAAGCTGGTATGCCCAGGGAATATCATACGTCTTGTCAACTGAGGTGGAAAATTTTTGAGAGAACCTCTTGTAAAATTTCTGGAATTATATCACAGCTTTTGTTATGATGTAAATATTTCAGGATTGCATAGTCATACAGAGAACAGTCAGGGAAAGAAAGCAGGGATTTTTTGACAATGATGCTTCTTTCGTATTCAGAAAAAAATAATTCCTTGATTCATTTTATGTAAGCATTAGGATTGTTCCAGTGAATGAGAGGTTCTTAAAACCATAAAACAAAATGCAACAGAAGAAAGAAGACTGAATCATTTATCCCTATGGGGAGAAGAAAAAAAAAAAATGAGAAAAGAAAAGGGAAAAATAAAAGCATTTGGCTTTCTGAAATGACAATCCCTTTTTCACATTCTCTTCACATTTCATTTATGCCTATAATAATGAATGATGTCACTAAGATATGTTACTTCAGTCTGTTCTTTTTCCACTTATTTCTATTTAGAAACAAGATCTGAAGAATTTTTAAACCATGATATTAAAGGAGAAAGTAGAGCTGTGAAATGTTAATATAATTCAGATTTGGACAGTGTCAGAATCAGCATCAGTACTGACTTTTCTGAGTGGACTATCACACACTGAATGAATACTTCAATAATATTTATCTGGTTTTCACTTGACTCTTGAGTACTGCTTCCTTTAATTATTTCATTTTTAATTAAATATATATTTGTAGAATCATAGAACTGTTAAGGTTGGAAAAGATTGCTAAGATCATCTAGTCCAACCATCAAACCATTGAGATGACTTGATTTTTTAAAAATGCTATAAATGAATGAATATCCTTTTGTATATACAATAGTATGTACATACCCACATATGAAGTAACAAGCATCTCCATAATGAATATATATACCCTTAATAGGTATTAAATGTTCTAAGTCCAAAAGCAGTTTAGGCCTCCCATAAGATAATTTATATATATTCTCACTGGGAATATGCAACTGTATCTGAATATGTATGTCTTTATATATGAGTTTTTATGGCATTCTGTTCCAAAGCGATCTGTGTGCGTGTGTTTGCAAGTTGGTGTTTGTGAGAAAGTCATCTATGTGTGACAAGAAATAAAAACCATTTTCCTGCTCACATTCTTAATGCTAACAATACTGCTGTTAAACAGGCAGTGCAAAATTGCTTGGCTTGAGTTGTCTGCACATTTTGTGAACAAAAATTTTTGAAAGTTCAGATAAAAATATTTTTTGAAGCGGTTAATATCAAAACACAGAAACTCAGAAGAGTTTTGTTTATTAAGCTAAAATATTAACTGCGATATATATAATACTGATGAATTTGCTTCTCTGATAACATGTACACTGGAGTAGTAAATTTAATCTAAGAATGGAATGAGATATTTCACATATGCAAACACAAAATGTAAAAATTGTATTTCCATTTTGTTAGTTAAAAATATTATTTAGAGAAAACTATGTTTCAAAATAGGATAAAGAGCTGTATTTTGTTGTCATTAAGTAGGGAGTGATTTGATTAGTACACTCAGAGTAACCCCTCTAGTCAATCATAACAATAAATTTCAAAGCTTATTTTACAACTGCTTCCAAAGTATATATTACTTGAACTTTGAAAATCATTCTTTTTGGTGTTTTAAGATAACTACAGCATATTGAATGTAGGATTCGGATATGATCTTTCACTGCTCATTTATGTTGCACTATGAGTTAATGATGAAAGCTAAACAGCTTTTTGATACAAACTCTGAAATTTTGATGTAGTATACAGCTGTTCAGGAATACTTGGTTAGACTACTTCTATGACAAAAAACATTTTCCAGGCAAAATTGAAACCTTTTATACATTTTTAAAAATGAAAAATAGATTTACTTTCTAGCCATATCTGACACAGTAAATGATGTGAAATATAAGGTCCCTGTGCCTGTTGTGCTGCAGTCCTGTTTCTTCCTGATTACAGTGATTCTGGTCTCATGATGCAACAAAATGCTGCAGTCAATTTAATTTTCTTCAAAGAAAACAACTCTGTGAAACCATTAGCACATACATTTCATGAAATTAATTGAAGATTTAGTTTTGCTCGGAGACTGCTAAGCAGAGGCAAGATTGTACACAATGATATTGCTCAAATTCCTTCATGGAAAAAGAACCATGCAGGTTTGTTAATGAGTTCAAATTTAAATCAAAGCCAAGCAATTTATTATTACGTGAAATGCACAAACATGAGCTGAACTGTAAAGGTTTTCTTTTCTTAATATACCAACAGCACCAATATATATATATATTTTAAATGAATAGCTCTAGTTTTAGTTGCTAAAACCAAAGATATTGATTCCTATTGATTATTGATACAAACCATAACATTAGCATGTTTATCTTTAACTCTTTAAAAAAAAAATAAAATCCATTGAAGTAATTTAATATCAGTGCTCATGGAATGCTGTAGTGTTTAAAAAAGTATGATTCTGCTGAATAAAAACTGACATATGTAAAAGTAATTTTTCAAAATAAAACATTTGAAAATGACGACCAAATGTCTTGTGGCTCAACTGGAGCTCCTTACAGTTATTACAGCAACACATGGCTCATTTGGGAAATGCTGAGCTGGCCTGACATTTTCTATCCAACACAACTTTTCATCCATCTGTTTTCATATGAATTATTTTTTTCATTTCTGAATTTTAGAAAAGGGATAAAAATGAATCTGAAAAACAGAAAAGCAGCTTATGCTTTTTTATGGAGCTGTTGCAAATGACATCATAATACATGCTTAGAACTGCATCTTTTTGTATATTAAAGTGTTGAGTGGAAGTCTGGGAGAAAATGTCAGATGTAGCCGAGAGAGGTATGGTTTAGTTTAAATCATACATTGAAAGAAGGGAAAATATGACTTAAGTAAAAATAACACCTGCTAATATGTGCTCCTTCATGACACATTTCCTCTGCATCACTTTCTGCTGCCCAAATCCAATTCTGCAAGACCTTGCTCACATGAATGGTCTCACTAAACATGACAGAGCTGCTGGAAGAGCTGGCAGATTTGTAGCCAGAATGTGACCCAGTTACATGACACCACAGTGAAACCAACTGGGTATCAAGGGACACTGGTAGTTGAGAACTTAAATCTTTTCTCCAGGTTTCTTTCAAACTATTTTATGTGTTTTAAACCTATTACCTTTTTTTCATAAGGTAATAGGTTCCTTCATAAATGTTGAATGCTGCTTTCTTCTCCACCTGCCTCTGTTTTCTTCCTCTTCTTTCTTCAGGAGAATAAAAAATAGAAGAAAAAGTACATCACATACCATCTCTGCTTCTATGTATTCAGCAAATAAGACAGTAGGAAAAAAAAAAAGGAGATTTTGTGTATTAAATTGACTAAACTATATCAGGAAATCTAAACTACTTTATCTCAAGCAAGTCCATCAACTATTACAGAACTGTTTAGTGGTGCATCCTTGCATGCTTATTGAAAATCTTCACTGTAATCATGTCATAGAATCATAGAATAATCACAGAATAATGAAATAGAAAATAGAATCATAGAATAATAAAATGGATTAGGCTGAAGAGGACTTTAAAGACCATCTAATTCCAGCCTCTCCTGCAGGGGTAGAGCTGCCCCCCACCAACTCAGACTGTCCAGGGCCCCCATCCAATCTGGCATTGAGGACCTTGAGGGATGGGGCACCACAGATTCTCTGGGCAGCCTCACCACCCTCTGAGTAAACATTTCTTCCTAAAATGTAATCTAAATCTACCCTCTTTTAGTTTAAAGACATTTCCCCTTGTCCTACCATTATCAGACTGTAAAAAGTTGTTTTCCTCCTGCTTGTATGTTCCCCTCAAGTACTAGAAGGCTAAAATGAGGTCTCCCTGGAGCCTTCTCTTCTCCAAGCTAAATTATATACTACCAGGGCTTGTTTGGGGATAAGTAATAAAAATTAAAGATAATACCACAGTGTAATTGTTAGAGCACTTTAAACCTATTATAAATAGAAGAAGTCAATATTGGTATTGCTTCATACATTATTAATATGAACAGAAATAGCCCCTACCCAGAAACTAGAACTGTGAGATCAAGACTCTGTCTCAAGAGTCTCAGTGAAAGACTCCAAAGAGTCTAATTTTAAAGAAATAAGAAATAAAAAAAATAAAAATAAAATAAATAATAATTTAAAAAAAAAGTCAAGAAAGCTGCTGATTCTTTGGGAGATGAGATGAAATCTGGAGAGTTGATCTATACTGTCTATAAAATACTGAATTATTCTATGTTATTCTATATAGATGCAGAAAAGGATACTGTGTCTAAAAATACAAGATGACAGTTGAAAAGCAAGGATACTTGGTTTTCCAAACTGACCAGTGAAGTAGAATGAGAAAAATATTTTTAATATGAAATTGAAGACGATTTCTTTTTCATGTGTTTACATTTTCAAAATGCTTTAGGTTAATTTGGTTTTGTTTGCTTCTTCTGTATCAGTGAAAATACCAGTTTGAAAACTCCTGGTCCTGTATTGGTGATAGTGATTTTACAGTAGGAGTAATACAGGAGTAGATATACTTGCCCATTTATATGGGCAGGCTATGATTTTTCTCTCATTCTTTCCCTTCTACATTTGGCATGTTGCTGCAACATCAATAATTTCACAGCCATTAGCTGAGATAGTGTCTAACATCCCATTTACAAGGTTATGAACTGCATTTTTTTTACACTGGGATCAAGCTGTTAACTAGCAACATAGTTAAGAACTGGGAAGTAATAGTATGTCATGGAGATTTTTTGTTTAAACAGATCTGTTTAAAGGCTTCATAAGAACACATTAATAGACTTTGTAGAGACTAAGTAGCTACAATGTATTTTCAGACACTAGCCATGTCTAATTTAGTTGTGGTTTATTTTATTTTTTTATCTATTTCTTTGATATTTTAAAGAATGTGGCCACTACTTCATAGACTTATAAAATCATTACAGTTGTAAAAAAAACTAAGTTAGTCAAGTTGAACTATCAAGTTCAACATCTTCATCAATAACATCAGTGATGGGCTTGAGTGCACCCTCTGCAAGTTTTTTGATGACATGAAGCTGAGTGGTGAGTTTGACATGTTAGAAGGAAGGGATGCCAACCAGAGGAACATTGACAAACTCGAAAGGTGGACCCATGTGAACCGNATTTTATCTATTTCTTTGATATTTTAAAGAATGTGGCCACTACTTCATAGACTTATAAAATCATTACAGTTGTAAAAAAAACTAAGTTTGTCAAGTTGAACTATCAAGTTCAACATCTTCATCAATAACATCAGTGATGGGCTTGAGTGCACCCTCTGCAAGTTTTTTGATGACATGAAGCTGAGTGGTGAGTTTGACATGTTAGAAGGAAGGGATGCCAACCAGAGGAACATTGACAAACTCGAAAGGTGGACCCATGTGAACCGAATGAGGTTCAACATAGCAAAGTGCAAGGTTTTGCCCTTGGGTTGGAGTAGTCCCAGATATGTATACAGACTGAGAGAAGAACTTTTTGAGAGTAGTCTTTCAGAGAAGGATCTGGGGGTCCTGGTGGATGAAAAACTGAACATGATCCAAACGTGTGCTCGTGCAGTTTGGAAGGCCAATGTTATCCTGGACTCCATCAGAAGAGGAGTGGCCAGCAGGACCAGGGAGGTTATTGTCCCTCTCCACTCTACCTTCTTGAGGCCCCATCTAGAGTACTGCATCCAGGTCTGGGGCTCCCAATACAGGAAAGATGTGGAGCTGTTGAAAAGTGTCCATGCATAACCACTCTCCATGAAGAAATACTTCCTAATACCTAGTCTAAACCTCCCTGGAGCAACTTGAGACCATTTCCACCTTTCTTATCACTTGCCACCAGAGGAAAGAGAATGACATCCTCCTCACCGTTGCCTCCTTTCAGGTAGTTGTAGAAAGTAATGAAGTTTCTCCTCAGGCTTGTTTTCTTCAAACAGCTCCAGTTCCCCCAGTTTCTCCTAAAAATTCTTGTTTCTAGTCCTGTCACCAGTTTTGTTGCTCTCTTCTGAACATGTTCCAGCAGAACAATATCTTTCTTGCAGTGAGGGACCCAAAATTGAACACAGTACTCAAGGTGCAGTCTCACCAGTGTGGTGTACAGAAAAACAATCACCTCTCTATTTCTGCTGTCCCCGCTATTTCTAATTCAACCCAGGATGCCACTGGCCTTCTTGACTACCTGGGCATACAACTTGTTCACGTTCAGTCATCTGGTGTCCAGTATCTCCACTTCCTTTTCTGCCATGGAGCTTTCTGGCTACTTAGCTCCTAGACTATACTGCTGCTTGACCTAAGTGCAGGACTCATCAGTTAGCTTTAAATGACACAGAATTGGATATGGCCCATCAGTCTTGCCTATTGTTATAGTTTTATGATTTTTATTGTATTATTGATATTCCACATCATAACATCATGTAGTGCATTAAGAGTTAAAGAGTTAATGCTCCAGCTCCATGGATCATCGATAGTTCTGGGTGTACCTGTCTCAGAAGAGAAGAACTACATTCCCCAGAGGACTTTGCGATGATTTGCATTTTATGTATTTATGCTCAGAGGGAAAGATAAAAACTGTCTGCGGTCACGGGACTCTCTCTTCCCTTCAGGATTGAGCTCGGCAGTGGGTGTTTGTTGCAGCTTTCCACCTTCAGCATTAGCGTAAGGCCTTCAGTTTATCAGACACTCTCTCTTGCTCATTTTATTTGATTCATTAGCCTCAATTCCAATCATATTGTATTATATTGTGTTATTTTGCTTTCTGATATCTTATTTAGTAAGTTAGCTCTCTTCCTCAGATAGTTGCCGCTGTTTTGTTCCTAGGCCCGTCTCCCTTCTCCTTTTTCCCTTTCCCCCTTCCCCTTCCTCGGGGTGTGGGTCTGTGGGTCTCCTGCCTCAATTGTCACGGTATTGGGTCAAACTGTCCCGCAAACCATTGACACCTATCTACATCCCTCTACAATCTTGAGATCCNTTTCTAATTCAACCCAGGATGCCACTGGCCTTCTTGACTACCTGGGCATACAACTTGTTCACGTTCAGTCATCTGGTGTCCAGTATCTCCACTTCCTTTTCTGCCATGGAGCTTTCTGGCTACTTAGCTCCTAGACTATACTGCTGCTTGACCTAAGTGCAGGACTCATCAGTTAGCTTTAAATGACACAGAATTGGATATGGCCCATCAGTCTTGCCTANTCAATATCACTGATAAAAATATTACAAAAAAGCACCTCAGTACTGATCCCAGAAGAGCACCACTTGATACCAACTTTCAACCGGACTTAACTCCATTCTCACTGACCCTCTGGGTCTGGCGACCTAGCCAGTTTTTAACCCAATCAATGAGCAAACATTTTCTCCAGGTGAAGGCTGTGGGAAACAGCATATCTCGCTAAAAATCAAAGCAAATTCCCACCCTTTCCCTTGTCCACAAAATGTGTCACCTTGTCATGGAAGGAGATTAGGTTAGCTGTGCGAGACCTGCCTTTCAGAAACCTATGCTGAACCTGACCACCTGGCTGCCCTGTACATATCATATGATGTCACTCAAGATGATTTGTGCCTTGACCTTCCCCAGCACCAAGGTCAGATTGACAGACCTGCAATTGCCAGGATCCTCATTCCTACCTTTCTTGTCTTTGGTATCACATTCATTATCCTCTAGCCAACTGAGGCATCCTAAGTTAACTGTGACTACTTGTAAACTATTAGAAGTGGTTTGGTGATCACTTCTGCCAACTCTTTCATCACCCTTGGGTGGATCCTGTCCAATCCCATAGAAAATAGCAAGTTCAAGTGATGTAGTAGATCACTAATAATTTCCCCTTTGATTATAAGGGCTACATTCTGCTCCATGTCTTCTAGCTCAGTAGATCAAGAACAATTAGTCTTACAAAAAAGGACTGAAGCAAAGAAAGCATTAATGTCTCAGCCTTTTCTTCATCTCTCGCTGCTGTGTTTCCCCTCGTATTCAGACAAAGATGGAGATTTTCCTTAGTCATCCTTTTGTTCTTCAAGTACTTCAAAAAACATTTTTTAATGTATTTTACTACATCAGCCAAGTTAAACTTTAACTGGACTTTGACCCGTCTGATTTTCTCCCTGAAAAACCTAGTTGCATTATTGTCTTCTCATTCTCCTTACATATTTTTTCTAACTGTTCATGGTCAGTTAGGTTACATACAGTAAAGTAAAAGAGGAACTACAATAAGTGATTTGATGTTTTCATATTCATTCAGTGCTAAAAAATGAAAGACTGTGGAAAAGTTAAAATTACAGACTTCTTACTTTCAGTTACATTCCACATCCAAAGACAAGGCTTTAGATCATGCTGTCTTCCTTCCATCATTTCTCTTTTGTTGTAGTCTGAACACTGGTGACAGGGAACAGTAAATCTTAGGTACTAACTCAAGAAGAAATCAACCCAGAATGTGAAGAAGATAGCTATATGAATTGTTTGGGTTTTCATCCTATGGAAAACCTACCTTTTAATTGTGAGAGAGTGAACTTGATTTTATCAGTTTAAGATAGGTGTGGTGTACATTATTCCTACACTATTCTTCATTTCTCTTACTTCCATCCCTCCTGTGAATGTAAACACATCACCACCATTGTAGGCTGTTGGTTTGGGATACATAGGAAGTACTTTTTGTGAGAGTCAGCAATGGCAATACACCCTAGTCTTAACTTTGTTTCCAAATAGTGGCTTAAATCCATGTTTCTCAGTGCCTTTCTTCCTCCCTTCCTCTCTTTCTTTCTCTCTTTCTCATCATTGTAGCCTTTTATTTTCATACCACTTCTCTTACTTATCTCTTCTTGAATAGAAAATTATGCTTTTCAAAATTTCTTGTGACTGGATATGATCTATTAGTATATTTTACTCCCTTTTTCATTCTCTTCTCTAGAAAATTATAGTGTTTACATACCCATTCCCTTCCTGAAACTTTCTGGTCACTAATTCTCACACCATTTGTGATAAGAAAAAAGTTACCAAATCAGATTACAAAACAATGAAAAAAATAATTACCACGTTAACAAAGCATGAAATCTTTTATTTCCTTATAGAATCATTTGTGAGGCTGGACAACTTAAGACCATATAAAAGCAGTTGTGAGAATTTTGCAGAGTTTTGTTTTGTTCATGGTGAATTCTGTTGCAGAAGCTTTTTACTGTGTAACTCTGCATTGATACAGTGAATGTAGTGGTGAAAAATTGGAGCGTATGGCTACTGCAGAAAGTCCCTTTTAATTAATTTAGAGTTTTGCATGAGCAAGATCAGAGAAGAGTGCTGAATTACTTTCTTTTTCCTTACATACGCACATTGCCCACAAACTTTAAAATGCCATGTATATAAATGAAACAAAAATAACACTTTGATATGAGAATGATAATCTCTGTTCCATTTATACATGCACTGCATAAATAGATTTTAAATGTGCCATTATAATATACAAGGGTCTATTTTTGTCTGAGATATTCCTGTGAGAATATCACAGATATTCCCATGAGACAGAAACACATTTGGCTGAAAGGTAAAGCTGATAGAGAGGATGAGACTTGCTATTTCTTGTTGGTTTTGGTGTGAACCACAGTCTTGCTAGTTATGAATAACCTCTAACATACTCTGCAGCATTTTGGCAGCAGTAGAAGAAATTATCTTATCTTTCAGGGGTCTGGGAAGGCCAGTAGTAGAGTTGTGGACAACTACAACTATAGTCAACTCCTCTTACTAAGTTGTATGTGTTGTTAATGCATAGGCTAGGCCACAGCCTATATTGACTATAGAAGGCAGATTCTCTAAATTGAGTTGTTACAACACAATGGAATATCAGTAGGAACTCCCAACTTTCATCTTCAACTATAGTACTTAATGGAAGACCACTTAGATCAGGTTTGCTCCTAATAGTTTTGGGCAAATGGTCCACCTAGCAGGAAGTTAACATCACTTCCCTTTGCACCTTTTTATATTGAAAGTTTCTAGGAAAAATAAATATCTAAAGAAATAACCTAAACTGTATTTTTTAACTGTAGACTACATACCTGTATTTGAAAGTCCATTATAAGTAATGAATAAGTACTAGAGACTGTTCCACCTCAGAGGACACTGTGTCAGAATTCAGTCAGTTTAAGAGGATGCAAATTTGCAATACCAGTGCAACCTAGCAACAAACCTGCGCAAGCACATATACTGGTTGACCCTAGGAAGATGGTAGTTATTGTATCATTGCTTTGAGATAACTGAGAATGGCATTTGAGATATATTATGTAAGAACAACTATTTTAAAATATTGTTCTTTTTTCCTTTTTTTTTATTTTTTTTTTCCTTCTCTTTTTAGATCTATTCTGGTACATGATGAGCACATTCCAATGCTGCAGTATTGCTATATTTTATCTTATTATATAATGTGCCAAGAGTAATAACATAAAACCTTTGTTTTTCCTACATGCTCCATTTAATCTCTAAATGCAGGATTTAGCTCAGTGAAGTGTGTACATACACCAGCATTACACTAGTCCCATTCTGGAACTGTAACAGCTCTTGATCATAAATTTCTAAGCCATGGCAATGCACAGGTGAGGCATATAGGTGAAAACCATGAGAAGTTTAGTATCTAGTAAATTTAACAGTCACTTTGTGCAGCATTTGCAGTAAAACTTTTCCTGTTGATTATATATTAAGGCTACATGTTCTAAAGAGATTTAGTCTTGTCTTGGCAACAGCTGGAAGAACACGATATGAAGTGTGCAGAAGTTTATATTGCATTTCTGGAAGCTGATTCATTTCTCATTAGTTCTGGACCAATGTGTGGGGGGGAGGAAGGAAAGGGGAGGATGCATTTAGTTCTAAGAATATAAAATTTAAAAGTCAAGCTATAAACACGGTATTTGAGTATAAATATAGACTATCACATTTTCAATGACACTCTAACAGTAATTAGCACATTTTGAAAGTATATTATTTGCCTCCAGAAGGGGAAAATATGGCTTCATTGAAACTGCTTGTAAACAGTCTCAAGTGCAAGTTGACACAATTTTTCCAAATAAAAAAATCTAGAGTAGACTAATACCCAACAGTGGTTGACACAAAAAAGCTAGTGTTGATGCATACATAGTATGCTTTCTGTAAAGCTAAAAAAGCCAGTGAAAAGAAAACCAAGACCAGGACCTATCTTGGCTATCTTTAGGCCCTATGTCTATATCTCCTTATGGTCATTTCAGAGAAGCAGACATTTAGAGAAGTTAACTGATTAAACGTACATGCCTACTTTACAGATATCTCAAGTTCAGTGAAACATCTTAATGACCCTCTTAACGACCATCATATCTACTTTTCCATCTACTGCTAACAGCTCCTGGCAACCCAACTGTAATTTTCTTCTTTATTTGGCACTTTATATAATAGACTTATCAAAGTATCTCAACCACCCTTCTTCCCATGCCCCAAATGAATGCTATCAGTACAAGTTTAATATAGTGATCTGAACAAGAAAGCAGGAAGAATCTTGCAAAATGGGATACAGGACTTTTGGTACTTCTAACTTAACAGAACTAAAGAAAATATTTGTGGTCAGTCGTACCTGTGGCTGAAATAACACATGGCTAGAAGAATATAATTCATGGCAGAATAATATAATCTATTTGTTAAATTATTTTCTTCTTTATTTTCCTAACACTGAGTCATATCCATCGTTTTCAATTATTGTACCTATCTTCCTGTGTTTTTCAAATACTAGCTGTCACCATGTATAAATTCTACAAGCTCTTCATGTATGGTCTTTCAAAACATGGGAGGGTGCTTTCAGTGGTGTCTCTGTGATAAACTTGCTGTAGTTTATCAATGCAGCAGTCTAACTTCAGTTCACACTTGCATATTCAGGCTTTCTTGTGAACATGCTTAGTAAGACAACAAACAATTCTACTAGTCAAAGGAAATAAAATTTCAGGTGCTTCCATCTCTTGTTTTGTTCATTGTTGGTTAACATTATAGATATGAAGAGGTCAGGAAGAGCTGGAATAGTAGGAATAAAAATATCAAAGTGGAAAGGAAATGTTTCCATTTTTTCAATGTCATGAATTTGAGATAAAAATTAAGTAGAGGCACTGCCTAATTGGTGCCTGTCATTTAGGTTTTTCAGTCTTTTAGAGACAGTTGCTAATTTCCTAACTGCAATAGCTCACTCTAATTCAAGCACTATTCAGCATTTATATCACTGAATAAAATGTGGTAATAGCAACCTCATAAAGGAAAACTCCTTGCTGTTTTCTAAATCCTGTGTTATAGAAGTCAGCATTTATTTAGTTCATGAGAAAACCATAAAGGAGAGAAGCTGTGTGAGTCCATTTCATAGACAAGACAAAGTATAAATTACCATAAGTTTGCTTCATAAGATAAAGTTCCAGAGTGGTTTTCTGTGAGGCTATTAGCTTTTAAGAGGTTTTAGTAGTTGAAAACAAGCTGACATTGATGAAGACATCACAAAAAAATGAAATGACTGAGATTAAAAATCAGAAAATAGTTAAGTTCTGTGTTGGGTAATCACTATGTTCAGCAAATCACTCAAGCAGTGCTATAAATGACGAGAAAAGGGAGAAATGTACTCAATAATCTCATTAGTATGAAAGTGTAAAGAAAATTGGTAAAAAAAATTCTTAAAGGAAGAAGACAATGAATTTGCGAAGAAAATAAACCATATTGGAAGCCTTCTTTCAAAAAGATTTCGCATATACTATTCTGAGTTACAAGATATACCCATCTACCCCAAGTTAGGACCATTTATTCTTATTTGTATTTGTCAGTGTTATCTAAAAGTAGCAAAATGTGTTTATATAAACACGTATATATGTATTCATTTACTCAATATTCTGTCATTTTTTTATTCATCCAAAAGTGTGACATTAACAAGGTGGGAATAACACTTCAAAATACCACTTATTAAAAAAATCAAATACATAAGCTTGAAGAAACTTTTTTTACACACTGTGTACTAGCTTACATATATTTTTGTAACCTTTAAAAAATGTAAAAAAAAAACCCTACACCCTATCATTACAGATTCAGTAAATAGATTTTCAAAGTACAATCCACTACTTCAATTTATTTTGACCACATGGACAAAAAAATCTCTACTGTGAGAAAGATAGCAGGGGAGTTGCAGAAAGACGTTGAAAAGAGAACACAAACAGATATCTGTTAAAAATAGTTGAGAAGAAGCCTTCTTGTTCTTGAAGATGATGTACTGTACTTCATGTTGTGTAACACAATGGAAAGTGATTTATAAGAATTGGCTGTAAAAACACAGGCCAGTAACATTTTGTTCCTGTTTTCTTGTGGGATGAAGTGTGTTGTGGACAGCAGGGAATTGAAATGAAGTACATTGGGGGGAGATCTGCAGGAATGAATGGTTAGGTCCAAACTGCCTAAGAAACTGAAAAATGAGCAAACCTAAAAAAAGAAATGTGAAGAAAAGAATAAGATGCACAGTGGGAGAACCAAAGATGATACAAAACCAGATAAGTTTCTTTCAGAAGAAAAAACATGAAGCATTGCCAGGTTATCATGATTATTCAAATCCCCCTCTTGTTTTGATTTTTTTTCCACACTGATTACTTACATTGCTCAGGGTTTCTCTTCCCTTTTGATAGAGACTGTAAAAATTGTATACTGCACTTGTGGAGTCTCTATATTCGGCACCACACAGGAAACATGAAGTATTAACAGACTCTTTTTTCACAGTGAAATTGCTGAAAGAAAAGCAACTGATAAGTCAGAAAATTAATTACAATCTCCCCTATAACTGATAGGAATAAATGAAATGAATATGGTCTCATGTTTCAGGGGAGAAAGCAACCTTAACTGAAAAATAACGTTGAAGAATTAAAGAATAATAAGGCTGAGTACACAGGTCTCACACGTAGTCTCCTAAAACCTTCCATATCTAAAGAAATATTGTGGGCTTCTGTCAGTCATAGCGGTACAATTGTAAAATGGTAAAAAAAAAAAATATTTAGGAGCTCCTGACCTTAAAATCCCTCTTCAAGTCCTTCACAATCTGCTGAAAAATGTCTGTAAAACAGCAACCAAATGTTTTATTTTCCTCTTACTCTTTGGTTTGTTAAGATACCACTCTCTTTAATATTTTTTTTTCACCATTATGTTTCTTTCCAAACTGATAATTTTTTTTCCTCATCTTTTTCAAGGAGCTCGTTCCTTTCTTTCTTGAGTCTCAGAATGGTATTTCTTGTCATATTAATTTTATCCAGTTAACTTTATAATCTCTCAGTGCTCATTATATTGCAGTGCTAGAATTACTACTATGTTTATTAATTCAAAATCAGTTTCTAAATTAAAATAATAGTTGTTACAATGGGCAAAATTACAAAATGATGAAAAAATGTTTCATATTCATTAGCATGTTTTAAATGAAGAATATGTAGCTCAAACCAAGTTTATACCCTGTAGAATAATGAATTAATCGAAAGTTAGCTCCCACATGACCCTTCATCTGAAGAGTGAATGCTGTCATATGATACTGAAAGCATCAGAAACACATGTAGATTTCTGGAAGGTACACATGTAATACATGACTGAAAATAGTATGCACATTGTGCCAAAATTTCAATAACATTTTTTTTCTTTATTAATTTTCTTACTTGTTCTGCAGGAAAACAATTCTTTTTTCTTTTTTTTTTTTTTTCTGCTGAAAAATCCCATCTTAAATGAATAAATTAATTAATGAAATCTCTGTTTTTCTTCTTGGAAAGCAATGGACAGAATTTTCAAACTACAAAATTAATCCATTTAATCTTGAAAGAAAAAGATTAGTTCAAGAATAAAAAAGAAAAATTTGGAAAATGCATAACGTGTAGCCAAGACCCTGTTTTATTTGATGAGATAAAGAACAGAAGCAAAACCTGTTGCAGGACACAAAAGCAAAACTATTTGAGATTGGATGCAAACAAATACATAAATACATATGTATATATATTAATAACTTCTTCAGGCAACTGCCTAATTTAAGAAGTAGTTTATCCAGTAGAGGACATAGTTTTTTAATAATATCAAAGGAGAAAATGTCAATAATAGTACTACTTTCTTAGGAAACATATATAATAAAATCTCTGCTAAAGATCAACAAAATTATCAAAATAAAATCAGATTATTTATATC
>VXAB01004135.1:23804-45319 GCA_013399175.1 Odontophorus gujanensis | reverse complement strand
TAAAAAAGAAAAATTTGCAAAATGCATAACGTGTAGCGAAGACCCTGTTTTATTTGATGAGATAAAGAACAGAAGCAAAACCTGTTGCAAGACACAAAAGCAAAACTATTTGAGATTGGATGCAAACAAATACATAAATACATATGTATATATATTAATAACTTCTTCAGGCAACTGCCTAATTTAAGAAGTAGTTTATCCAGTAGAGGACATAGTTTTTTAATAATATCAAAGGAGAAAATGTCAATAATAGTACTACTTTCTTAGGAAACATATATAATAAAATCTCTGCTAAAGATCAACAAAATTATCAAAATAAAATCAGATTATTTATATCAATTTATTCTTCAAATATACTAGACTTCTTTTTTTCTTTTGTCTGTAGTCTGCCCTCGGTCTACTACAGTAGTTTCTGCAGTTTCTTCAGATGATTAAGATAACAAGAATACTTAACCCACATTGTAAGGGTCAATAGCTTAATAAATATTACAATATTCATATTCATTTTCTCTCAATCTTAAGGATTTGTAAGGATTTTCATGTCTTTCCTTTTCTTGTATAGTTATTCCTGTTGACTGAGTAGTATGGCCTTAAAAAAAATAAAAACAAATTAATTCATTAATTCATTCACTTTTGTAATGGTTCTCTACTAATAAACAATTGAATGACCTTAACTCATATAATCGTGCAAAATTTTGTTCCTTACATTAATGTTGGTCCTTTTAACATCTAGGCTGACCAGAATAACAGTATTTTACCTTCAGACGTATAAAGCAGTTTTCACAATGCATATAATATGTTAAAGTCCTTGGTGAAGTCAACATTTTACGACTTCTTTGTACAGTAATATTTTAAAATATATATATACAATTTCATGTGAATAGTTCAGATAGACAAATTTAAAAAATTATGGAGTCTCTTATATGTTTTTGCTAAATACAGGTAACTAATTCAATTTGGAAATACTTCTTTTTACGCATTTTAGTTAAAGTACATTTGAATTTCGTATGGGATAATTAAGCATTGCATATTAGAATCTTAAAAGAAAGGTCTTATTTTTAGTTCTTTTTGGAATAATTTCCCAGTATATCTCATCTTAACTACCTACTTTTATGTTCTAGGTAAACATTAGCCTTTTTTTCATCATTAGTTTTGGCTAGTATATTTAATGTATCAATATGAGAAAAAGTGCTTGCTTTGATTTCTCATGAGTTCAAACCATGTTGCAAGAAACCACTGCTCCATTTCCACGTTCACTCAGTCTGCTGAGATAATATTGCCATATGATGAATGTCCATCATCACTAATACTATCAAAAAGTGAGATGGAGAGAGAAAGAGAGCTGAACAGCTTCATGACTTTTTTTCAAAATCCATGAATGAAATCCCTGCATCTCCAGCAGTATTCTTACTTTGACATTTCTCTACTGAGTAGAAAGTTCAATACATGCTTCAAAAGGTCAAAAAGTATGGTATTTTACTGAACAGAACCAGAACATGAGGCAATGGTGTAAGAAGTCTGCACAAAATAATGTTACATTGCTATTTGGCTCAGCTACATTCTATTTAACCAAGAGATACTTTGTGTTGGTAATATGTCTGTAAATTGGGCATCAGGCCTTCATTTAGCCATGTTATTGAACCAGAATCTGTATGTCGTGCCTTAAGGAGTGAATCATTTCTGCCTTGGAATTTACTGCTCTTGTAGATCCTGAGTTTGCCTTAAGGGCTTCAGTAGGCTGTGGATTTTGTCCAGCTTACCCCAGTTGATTTGAAGTACTTGGTTGGGAACCAACAGTGATAGTATGTTTGAGTGATGTCATCTAACCTGTCTAGAACAAAAGGGCTTGAGGAACACGAACATATTTACAAAACTTCTTTCTCAAGAAATTCTGAGGAGAATTTGTAAATTTCAATTAAAATTTAATAAAAAATGTATATATTTAGGTTTTTTCCTAGAAGACCTGAGGACCTTTTGAACAAGAAAACTATTGCCTGTACAAAACTGAACTTGTATAGACCAGTTACAAAGGAAACAACTGCAATTTTTGTGATAATCCATCCAGCTGTTATGATTCTGTCCTTTGCAGTGGTAGTTTCACCTGTTTTTAATGGGTGATACTACTTCAGAGGAATATTAAAAAATTGCAACTACAGTTATTTAGGTGTTAGGCCTAAGTCTCTCACTCCTTTTTCCTACAAGGATGAGAGGAAAACACTGTAATGTATACAAGAAAGCATTATGAAGAATAATCATTCAGTGAGCAGATACAAAATGCATTATAAGTTGTAAATGTTAATAAAAGCATACAAACTCAGAATATATAATAAAAGCCTACCCCAAGAGGCAGGCTTTTATGTCAATCAGTGTTTTGCTGTTCTATCTCCTGGAAGAGCAGGGTATTGCTAGTAAATCCATAATGAGTATTTACCACAAGTCTCTTGGTGTTTCCTGAAAGATCTTAAAAAGGACAGTCATGTGTCATCATCTTTATCTCTAAAACCATCTTCAGCATCTACCTTGGAGATGCTCATTCCCCTTCCCTGTTCTCTGAAGTAGCCAGGCAGAGCGCACGATCCTGCTCCTTACTGGTGAAGACTTCTCCTGGCTTCAGAAGTAAGTTCAGTCTGTATCCAGCAAGAGGCATATTTTACATAATTTTGTAAATAAATAAATAAAATAAATTTTCAAAAGGTAGTGGATTTTCATATCTAAAAAAATTGTTATTTGTTTCAATTTACAGGACTCATCACCTGCCGATTCTGTATCTGTCAGCAGACAATCTCCTGTAAGCCACAGATTCACGTTCTGTCATTAGAGTCACTGGACATTAAAGCTGCTTGAGCAGTTTGAAAGAAAAAGCATGAGGCAACAGCTTCTTCTTTGTAAAGTTCAGTAAAGCACAGACAACCTTGAAGCAGAAACTTCTGTTTGATCTCAAGTTGTTTTCCTGCTTCAGCATCCACCCAGTTTATCTGAAAGAGGTGTATGCTACTTCCAACCATTTGAGACAAGCAGGTATTGTATGTAAATGCTTAGAGGATGCACACAAAGAGAACACGCCCTGTCTGCCATAATGGACTTCAACTGATGAAAGAGGGTACAAAGGTTCAACTTGCACAACAGAAGAAAAACCACTTTTGGATCCTGGAGCAAGAATGTGTCTTTCTTCGATATTATATTCACATATTGTTATAAAAATATTCTCTGAAAGGGAATACTGAAAGGATATTGGTGAGAATGACGCAAGATGAAGCTCTCGGATGAAAATCTCAGGTCAGTGAAGAAACAGTCAAACCCAATGAATTATCTTTCAAATTAACTTCATGTTTTTAGTCTATGAATCTGGGGGGTCAGTGTTTTTTTGTAGTTTGCAAAAAAATGAAACAAGGCAATTTTTCTATCAGACCATCTTGCATGTTCAAAGGGGATTTATCTTCTCTGTTGGCCAATCCTCTGAGGACTGCTGCAAGTTGCTGACTCCTTGACAAAAATGGATTTAGTGAACAACTCATGATCATGATTCATGTAACTCTGCACATTTTATTCTGATACTCTTTTTGTAATGTTGTTTCAAAAAGCAAAATAAAAGTTTTCTTTTAATTATGACTTCTAAGAGGTTTTTTTTTTTCCTATTGATAAAACATAGTCAGATAAAACACCATTTCCCATTCATTCTTTTTAACTTTTCACTTAGCTGCTGTTGTTTCGTGTTATACTTTCCACCTTTTCTAAGCTATACTGGTGTAAAATTATCTCTGTTTAAACCAAAATAAATGTCAAATAGTGCACAAAATAATACTCTTGCGCTAAACCAGTGAATCTATTGAGAGGGATATATACATTGAGGAGGTAAATCATTGTATGGGAAATATGTATGCAAATATCTATATAAGTAGAGACAGAGATTTTGCATATTGGACTCTTGAGCTCAAAGAAAGGGTTAAGCAGGGAAGAAGATTCATTAAGATTTTTTTGTATTACAGTTAAACTCTTTCCTAAAGTTCATATCTGTAGCTTAATAATGAGGTTTCTTAAATAAAAAGGTAGCGTGGTAGAAGTTCATTTGCAAGGTGTTTACTAGAACCTGAACAACCACAATATTGCTACTTGATTTAGCTATTCTCACGTGAATTGCATTCACAGAGCAAACATAATATTTTTGTTCTCTGTGGTGAGGTCTTCACTTTTATTGTATTTTTCCCCTCTGTTAGAGTACCTAGGAAATCCAGTTCTCATGGCAATATCAAACTATAATTGAACAATATTTAGAATTAAGGAAAACAAGTTTTGTATTAAATTTATCTTTGATAAATGAAAGTATAGGTGAGATTTTTTGTTTAAGCTAGATGTTTTTGTTGGTTTTTTTTCTGTCCTTCCCACATGTAGCAGCTCACTGAAGCCATTTGACTGGCATAAAATTTACTGTGGATTAATTTTAAATGAGACTAAGCCAACTGCATTTTCCTAGAAAAGTGTCTCCGTGTGTCTGCAGAGGTCTTGTCAGCATCTCTTAGAGCCAACAATTCCTTTACCTCAATAGTGTGGTCTAGTAAGCATGCTTTGTCTGTTCCTAGTGCACTTGGGATTTAGAGACAATTGTGCACACTCCGAGCTGAAGGGCTTCATTCAGAATAAATATTTGCTTAATGTTATATTTGTGAGTCATAACTTATTACCACATTATTTAATGAAATAAACATACTTATATGCTATATGTGGAAAATTATCTTGTTTTCTGTCATTTAAGAGAAGGTTGCTTCTGTCTTATAAAGGTGGGAAACATATTCTGAACTATTTGAATGTTTTTACAATGACTATACATACAGTATAGCCATGTTTTAAGATGAATTATTTTCTTTTACTTTTGTCTTTTTTCATCTACCAAAATGTATATATGATTCATTCCTCAGTTTCTATATCCACATTTTTCTTTCTGAGGATAGTTGTGCTGGTAAAGTCTTAAAAGTTCACATTCTTGTTATAAATAAAATCAGTATTATATACTGTTGATAAAGACCTTTTGAACCCATAGCAGAAACTTCGCCTGGATGGAGGGGAAGGCAAATTTTTTGGCTTGGACGTCTCTTTAAAACTAGATAGTCTAAAGGAACACCAGAAACACTACCTTAGCTTCTATGGAGAATTTTCACTGATAGACACATTCCCTAATTTGTCTCTTAGTCAAAACAACAACAAAAAAGAAACAAGTATTTTTTTCTTTTGTCTTTATTATTTTTTCATTTTTTTTTTTTAATTTTTTTCCTCAATAATTCTGACCATAGACGTTCACTAATCTTGGTAAGCACAAATTGCTAAAAATAATATTGCTAGTACACAAAGATCCTAGGTATGAGAATAATTTCTGAACTAAAAATATCCCCAAATCTCTTGTAGCATTTGCATGAATACCATCACTGAATTACTTTGAAGTCAGTATATCCACAGAAAAGCTGGGAGTTGGTGTTACAAATTTTTTTCATATATTCCAATTTTCCCTGTGGAAAAAACAAACAAACAAAGTTTTATGCAGAAAAAATATCTGATAAGGTTATGGAGAGACAGAGTTTGAATTCCTCAGCATTTTTCAAAGTCAAATTTTAGTCCAACAAAATATATTAAATTTCCATGTGAATTTTGCATATTTCAATGTGAACTCATTTTTGATTCCACGATAATTCAATTACTGGATAGGTTATGTCAAGATGGAGATAATAATCTAAATTAGGAAGAAAAAAGTATTACCGCAAGAGTTATGTTGCAAGGAGAAATATTTTGTTGTTGTTTTGGAGAATAGATTCACCTGATCTGACATCTGCATGAAATCTCCATCTCTTCAGCATCTCATCTGCTTTTATGTGATTTCTGCATGAATCAAGAGTGCTGAATTAATGAAATTGTTCAATAAATATGGTTGCTTAGGTGGCAGTAATAATGTTGAACCAAATATTATCAAATTCTTAATGGAAATAGAATCCTAGATAAATAATGCGTAATAAGTACTCCAGGTGGGACCTCACCATGGTAGAGTAGTAGACTTGCTGGCTACGCTCTTTTTAATGCACCCCAGGATGCCATCGGCCTTCTTGGCCATCAGGACACACTGCTAGCTCATGGGCAGCCTGTCATCCACCAGGACCCCCAGGTCCCTCTCAGAGCTCCTCTCCAGCAGGTCATCCCCCAACCTACACCAGTGCATGCGGTTATTCCTCCCTAGGGACTCTACACTTGCTCTTGTTAAACCTCATCTGTTTCTTTTCTGCCCAGCTCTCCAGCCTGTCCAGGTCTTGCTGAATGGCAGTACAGCCTTCCATCATGTCAGCCATTCCTCCAAGCTTTGTATCATCAGCAAACTTGCTGAGGATGAACTCTATCCCCTCATTAAGGTCCTTGATGAAGATGCTGAACAGGACCAGACCCAGCACTGACCCCTGAGGAACACTGCTAAGTACAGGCCTCCAACTGGACTAGTTGTTGCTGATCACAATCACTGAGCTCAGCCACTCAGCCAGTTCTCAGCCCACCTCATTGTCTACTCATCTATTCCACACTTCCTCAGCTATTTCCTATCATAACTTCATTTTGATTTTTAGTCTTTCCAGATTTTTTTGATTAGAATAGAATAGAATAGAATTAGTACAATACCATTGAATGTGTGACTTTCAGTCCAATTTTCTTTTCTCAATAGGCAAATCTAATTTCAACAATCACTCAATTTAAATTTAATCTAGAGAAGAAAAAAAATAAGAGTATAAAATATAATGATTATAGTATACCTACCAGAAAGATCTACTTTGGTTGCCTTCTGAAAGTATAAAATCTCTTTTTACATGGGTTGTATGAATAGAAATCTGATTTACTAATTGCAGAACTGCAATTAATTTTTCTGTATGTGTGTTTATATATACAAATATATGTCTACATAATAGTTAAACATGGTGTGTTTTTATTTTTTGTTTAGTTTTGTTTTTGTTTTTGTTTTTTAAGCATCCATATTTTCTTGGTGTTATCAGAGGAACAGAATGGGGCAAAAAATCAGAATTCAGCAATTAAGAAAAAGACAGTGCTGTATGCCTTGAGCCCTCAAGCCAATCACAGTCACTTATGTGTGAAGGAATCAGATGTTTTCCCACTGAGAACAGATTCCACATTTCTCTCTGCTAACTCAGCTTTTATTAGCTTTGAAATATTTTAGATGAAGCACTGCCTCAAGCATATGGTAAGCAAGGTGATTTACCTTCCGTTATTCATCATTGAAGCAGTATAAGGAAATAACATATAATCTAATAGCTATCTTGCTGCTTAATAACTTGACAAGATAATGTAATACGAAACTGGTTGAAAGCAGCCAAGATGTTTCAAGCAGACGCAGTATATGCAATTATTTAGTTTTTGTTGACTCTTCAGGAATACAAGCCTCGGAAGGCACTACATCTCTGTATTCTGTGTCTGTTTCCAAGGTTCAACTTGACCAGTTGTGACTGAAACTCTTACTGTTGGCAGCTGTGGTGGCTTTGATCACAGCTCTGCTACTAGGCTCTGCTCATAACATCCTTGCTCTTGTGAAAGCTGTTGTTTACCTTCTTTTCTGAGTCCTTAATTCAATTCTTGGATTTTTAAAAGAGAAATTGAGTAACCCATAAAGTACAGTCAGGGATCACTTTTTAATTTGCTCCTGATTTTTCTTAGAGATAAATTCTGCCTGTTAGAATACACACTCCTCTTCTGTTTCCTGATAAAAAGAGGTTTGATTTTCCATTGCCTCTATGCAGTTTTAAGGTGATAAGTCAGGATAGGATGTCTGATGTTTTGCTTTGTTTTGTTTCTAATGTTTCCAGGTAAGTTAGACTCCTGTTAGATGAAGTTCACGATCAAATAGTTTCACCTTGAGATACTGGGAAGCTTTCTGTGAAAATACTATTTTCAAAATTAATAGAGAAATTGAAAGCTAGATAATCTATGATTAGCCTGTGACACTCAATGTAGAAAATTTTACTGTAAGACTACAGGTTGGATTGCTGCAATGACTTCTTCACCCACCCACGGCAGCATCTGCTCTTCTTTCCTTCAAGTATCTCAGACAAAGTATACTTAAAGTGGTAGAAAAATGATTCACAAGAAATTTGGAAAGAGACTGCTTACATTTGAGAATCTCCTTTGAGTTATTCTGTCCTGAAATGGTTTAATGCTCTATGCCTTTGTTTTGTTTTGTTTTGTTTTGTTTTGTTTTTGGACAAAGCTGGTTTCCCTAAGGTTTGTATAAGAGAAGCATATTTATTTATCAACCGTGGGGAGGGCAAGGCAGGATATATTGCTCACGACATGCAGTAACCTTCAGATACAACTCTGTGATCAAAATCGTTCAGGGAATGAATGTCAGACCTCTGACAATTCTCCTATGAAATCAGTTATTTCATGTTACATAAAATTTGCTTCAGCATGAAATCAACATTGTTGATTCTAGTTTCTTTTTACTCAAATAATATTAAGTGATCAAATTATAATATACTGAATATTTCATATGGGTGAGTATCCTTTGTGTTTGTCCCAGAGACAGTTTAATCAAGAGATTGTCAGAATTCACTAGCAGAATAGATTGCTTTCAGTCCTCTCAAACCTCAGAAAGTCCCTTTGGATTTGGAGGGATAAGTACCAAAGCTTATCACTTTCTATGGAAAATAATATTTTGCTGAAACGTTGTGGTTTCATAGGATCATTCAGCTGAAAATGGGGCTCAGGAAACCCTCATGTTCCCTGCCTACAACTGGCCAAGTTGTGAGAGCAGATCGAGCAGCTCAGGGTTCTGCTCTTGAACACCCCCTGTGCCTGCCTGGTGACCTCACTCAGTGACCTCACTGTTTCCAACCCAGCTCTGCCATCCCAGCCTCTGCTCAGGCTGGGTGAGCTCACCCCAGGCTGTTGGTGTTAGTCTTGTGTTGAGCACCCAGGGCTGGACACAATGTCCAGGTGAGATCTGCTGATGAACTCTGGGCAGAGGGGGACAGCTCTGCCCCATCTCCTGGGGGATCCCCTGCTGATCTAGTCCTGCACGCCCCTGCTTGTCTCCACTGGCAGGGATTATTAAAGGCACCCAGGCAACTCCGAGTCAAAAGCCTGGATGAACTTCATGTAAATGCCATCCACCACTCTTCCTTTGTCCACAAATCTGATCATTTTAGTACAATTCAAGTGGGTTGTGTATGATTTATGGAAAATCCATCCGGATCATTACCAGTCACATTCTCCTTCACGTGTCATCAACTCTGCCAAAATTCTGAAGAAGTTTTGAGAGAAAGGAGACCCGGGCTTTAATTCAATGATAAATTATTACTTACAGAGATGGGAATTAGTTGAAAGCTTTCTTCTGTCACTCTGAGGTGAAAAAATGCTATTGTGGATCAGGCAACCCATTGCCCTGAGCTGGCATCTTTTACAAAACCAGCCCATGTAGCCAGGGTGGTTATGAGAACTTTGTTTCCCACGCTGCTTCATTTTATGGAAAACTCTCTGTACCCTGAAAAACTAAATTGCATCAAGTTCAATAGAAAACAGAGATAGTTAAGAGGAGACCAGAGTTGCCCAGGAAAATAATTTTCTGGTTCAGCTGTTGTGAACCTGAAATGTATTTGGTATCATGGTATCTAGTATAGATAACTGTGACACTAAATAATGGCCACGAAAACTGGTATTGGATTTTAAAGAAAAGCCCACAATAGGATAAATGATTGGAAGTTGTTATTCTGTTTGAGTACTTCAAACAAATTTCTACTGATGAAGTCACAGAATTACTAATGTCTGCTTGAGTTTGAAGGACAGCATATTTAATGTGGGATTTATATAGGTTTGCCCATCTGATTAACCTGCAGATTTCTCAAAGAGCTGAGGATAAGAATGGTGTTTGACAAACCTATACTAAGTTTGCACTACTGTGATGGAAGATAAAGAAATACATAATGATTACATCTTGTCAAATACGTATTTTCAAGAGAGTATAGTCATTAAAACGTGGTTTAGATTTGAAAATAAAAATAAAAATGAGCAAAAAAAATTAACAGAATCCAAGGTCCTACATAATCTGATGGCATTATAATATGGCTTTAATTGCTTGAGATAAGTGTGGAGACTTAGGAAAGAATAATCATGTGGTAGTGGTTGACTTGTGAAAAAAGCAACACTTGTCAACACAGATTACCATCACAAAAATACAAGGTTTAATGATATTTTTATAGTGTGGATCAGTGAAGTCCTTGAAGACCTGCTTCATTTTCTGTGACAAAAATAATCTATGCTTTAATTTGTTCCTTTTAGTGAAAAAAAGCTACAGTAATAATTTTATGGCTTTTATATGAAAAATTATATGCACACCTGTGTAGATGCACACAAAAGCTTTGGGTATTTTTGTCACTGCTTGGACTGTAAGCTTTAGAAAATTCTGCAAATGGACAGTAAAATTTTGGATAATAATAATTCCCTAAATACATTTACTTGATGGGATAATGAGAATACTAAATAAAATTGTTTAAAAGTATTTAAAAGGCTGTATAAAAATCTCACATTTGAAAAGAACAAACAAAATTACCTGAAGCAACTGCAAAATTATATATATTTTTTGATATGCAAAATAGTTCTGCAAATGTATTTTAACTCATTATCTCTTCATTTTGTCATATTCATGCAAGCACATTTTATTAGTACATATTTAATATTGTGAAACATATTTTATGGAACATTACAAGCATAAAACATCTCACAGTCTTTTCAAATGCAAAATAATTTAGATAAAAGGCCATCCTGTGTAGAATAAAAATGCTTAACAAATCATTAGTGGCCTAAATTTTATAAGAGGATGACAGAACTGTCACAGATCAGTTCCTGTGCCCTCTTCACATTGTGATGGTGGAAAAGGCAAAAATCATTCACAATCACATGCACCACCTTCCTTCCCATACAACCACATATGCATGTCTTATTGAGAATAATAGAGGACGCTCTGCAAAACACAGTTTAGAGTTTAGTTTGCCTTGAATCCTGCAAAACAAGGAAGAGAAATATAAATGAAATTTAAATCATTAAACAGTTAAGAAATTAACGTGTACGTGAATGCTGGTCTGTCTCCTTTTCTACTTTTATTTATTTATATATATATTTATTAAGCATGACCTTCTCTTAGATAAAGTCCCTGGTTTTTATTAGACTCTTAGTAGGTTTTCATTACTTTTATATGAAAAATATCCTGTCTCTTCCTGGAAAAAGTAGTTGTCATGTTGTCACTTGATCTTTTCCCTGTTTCCTAAAAACACAGAAAGAGCAATAACTCTTTGAATATTTTTTTGAAATACACTTCAAAATACAAATAGGTTTTCTTTTAGAACTGCTTTTAAGTGTGTAATAAATCTGTACGGAATGCATGATAAGATACAATCTCTTAAGTCCGGCTTTTTACGCCAAGAAATGTCCTAACAGTGTGAATACCATAAGCCATAAAGATGTTCTGTTATAGAATCTTAGTTATAATGATGTCTCTCCTGTACTCAGCTGCCATGCAATGTGGCAGCCACATTAATGTTTAATGACGTGAACTAGAGTTGACAAGTCAAACATTCTATAAGGTAAGAATAGGTGAGCCATGTTTCTGTTTATATATGCACACAGCCACTTTTGTCTTTGTGTTTCCCTATTCTTTCACAACTCTGAGCTTCAGAAAACATAGTAAGTCTATACTTATGAGACCCTACTGTACAGGAGGCCATAAAGACCACAAACAATTTTGCTGATGTTCTCCTCATTATAACTGAACATACTGAAGTATTTTTTTCATGCAGAAAGAACTCAAAATCTTGAATACCTTCACCAAACCTCACAAGGAATTACTGCTCCAATTTTGTTCCATAGTGTGTATGCACATGCAGTTTACAGTATAAATAAATACTTCACAATATTTGATCTTTCTGGCAATCTTCATTAGTGGGAGAGAGGAAGATAAGAGAAAAAGGAAAACACCAGAGATGTTTTGGTTTACCATGTGGGTGCAGTGGAAAAATTAGGGTTCATCAGGAACAGCAGTTCGCAGGAAATAGCATACTTAACTTTGGCCATGTCTTGCAAAGAATGAAACTGGTTCTACCATTTAGGCAGCAATACCACTTAGCCTATTTTTCCTTACCTATGCAAACTATGCACCAAGAGCCTCCCACAACTTGGGATAATTGAGATACTACTGATGAGAACAACTAAATAAGTAGAACTAACCATACAGCTCTGTACACACTGAAGAATTAAGAAAATAAGCACAAATACATGGAGCAGTTCTTCCCCTAGTTTTTCTCAACATTTTTTTTTCTTTTTTTCCAGAGTTGCATGGTTTAAAACTATCACAGAAAAGAAAAATAAGAAATAGATAGAAATAGAAAATAGAATAGAAAAAAGAAATAGATATTTTTTAAACAGAAGATTATTTCTGGCTGGAAAAAATAGTACCTATTGGCTAAGAAATTTTGAATAGTCTTACAATAAACTCTAAGAAAAATGAAAAAATTATAGAATTTGTAAGTAAGTAAGTCATCACAGTAAGTCTGATCTTATAAGTTTTCTAATAAGTGTCATTATAAGTATCATAGTAAAAAAGATGCAGCTTGAATAGTCTGTTTCACTTTAATCAGACAGCAGCTGACAAATTATTTTAATGGAATCAAGCTGGTATCATACTTAATCTCTCAAGGTGCTCATTTCCTTTCATGTTTTCTCAAACTCACTCCTGAAATCCCATATTCCAGAGAAAAAAATCAGATCTCATTTGGTTGTATAAAGCATAGTCATTAGATATTGATAGTAAAAGATATTTCTTTAGTGCTGTTTTGGTTGTTTTCTTTACGTGGTGTCTGAGTTACTCTGATACAATTCAATACTTGATTCCAGTAAACACCCACTTATAAGTGAGAAAAAAGACATGCATACACATATGTGCAAAAAGAAGCACTATGAAGCTTTGGAGGATTTTTAGATTTTATTATTTTTTAGCTTAATCTGTGCTCTCCTGTGCTTGTTGTTATTATTATTTTTTTTAATATATCATCTGCCTTTTTATTAATAGCAATTAAAAAAAGCATAAAGGTGAAAATATGTGGAGTGTCCACATCTGTTTATTTATTGACCCACTAAAATCTAAAAATCTTTTTGTAAATGACTGCATGATCATTATTAGATTCCTTTATAGAAGGTCATAAAAGCAAATTGAGAAATTCTGTAGTCTTTGTCGTGTTGCAGATTTATGAGTTTAGTACCACTAAACAGGTGTGAAAACTTTAATGAGAGCTGGTGGTACTGAAAAATTACCAAGTTTTCTTGAGTGTTACAAGGATCAGTGAATGTTGTTTTACTTTGGAGAAGCCATGTCACTAGTCAGAATTGTGCACATGTGGTCTGTACTGAAGAATGCGAGAGTATTTCTTCTACACTTCTTAGCTGTATGTACATTAATGATGTAGATAAAAACAATCAGTTTTTTTTTTTTTTTTACATTGAGTGAAGACACCTGGCTTTGAGTTCTATTACCAGTAAGTTACAAGCAGAATTGCTGGAAATCAAGAAATTATTGATTTAAGAGAAAAAGGAATAATTCCTAGTGTACATCTGGTGTGTTGTTCATAATCCAGTGTTTTCAGTATTTGGTTTAACCTGCTCTTTTTTTATCAAGATAAATGATAATGTTAGTGTCAGATAGTATAACAGAATATTTAGTATTTAAATAGACCGTTTTTTTCTGATTAAGATTAATGTCTACAAAGAGGACATTAAGGATTCACCCCTCCCCCCCACCTTGTATTTCTTTAAACAACAAATGTATTTATTATACTCTCTGTTGGTGGTTATGGGAGGGAAATTAAAGAGATGGCATTTATATATGACGTGTATAGTGATAATCATAGATTAAATTCAGCTCAAATCTATTTCTGTATAATTTGCTTTCCTTTTTCTTAGCTTACTATATTGACAGTTAAACTGTGCTCAGTCTAGCAGTCAGTGTTTCAAGAATTCAAAAAGGAAGATGTTATTTGTGTAATGAAGAAAAGTAAATTTATATTGAATAACACTTTCTGGTGACTCAGGCAAAGCTAAAATGTTTTAAAACAGAAAATGTAGTCCACAGTGTTGCTATGGCATTGTAGATAAGGATTTTTGTGAAACTGATAATGTGGACTACATTGAACTGGAAGAGACCTTTAAGATTATCTAGTTCCAGCCTTCCTGCTACAGGCAGGGACACGTCCCACTAGACCAGGTTGCTCAAAGCCCCTTGCAGCCTGGCCTTAAATGCTTCCAGGGAGGGAACGTTCACACCCTCACTGGGCAGCCTGTTCCAGTGTCTCATCGCCCTCGCAGTAAAAAATTTCTGCCTACGATCTAGTCTAAATCTACCTTCTCCCAGTTTAAAACCATTTCCTCTCATCCTGTTCCTACATGCCCTTAAACGAAGTCCCTCCCCAGCTTTCCTGTAAGCCTCTTTCAGGTACTGGAAAACTGCTATAAGGTCTCCTCAGAGCCTTCTCTTCTCCAGGCTCTCTGAGCCTGCCCTTGTAGGAGAGATGCTCTAGCTCTCTGACCATTTCTGTGGCCCTCCTCTGGATCTACTCCAACAACTCCATGTCCTTCTTTTGTTGGGGGGCCTTAGAACTGGACACGGTACTCCAGATGGGGTGTCACAAGAGCAGAGTAGAGGGGCAAAATCACACCTCTGAACCTGCTGGTCACACTTCTCTTGTTGCAACCCAGGATATGGTTTGCCTTTTGGACTGCAAATACACATTGTCAGCTCAGGTTTAATTTTTCATCAGTCTACACTCCCAAATCCTTCTCCTCAGAGCTACTCTCCAGCTATTCACTGCCTAACCTGTATCAGTGCTTGGGATTTCCCCAGCCCAGGTGAGGGACTTTGCACTTGGCCTTGTTGAACTTCTTGAGGTTGGCATGGGCCCACCTCTCAAGCCTGTCCAGGTCCCTCTGGGTAGCATCCCTTCCTTCTATCATGTCAGCTACACCACTCAGCTTGGTGTCTTCTGGAAACTTGCTGAGGGTGCGCTCTATCCCACTGTCCATGTTGCCCACAAAGATGTTTAATATCACTGGTCCAAACACCAATCCCTGTGGAGCAACACTCATCACCGGTCTCCATTTGGACGTTGAGCTGCTGACTGCAACTCTTTGAGTGCAACCATCTAGCCAATTCCTTATCTAGCAATTGGACCATCTACCAAATCCATTTTTCTCCAATTTGGTGACCAGGATGTTGTGTAGGACACTGTCAAATGCTTTCAGTCCAGGTATATAACAGAAGTTGCTCTTCCTCTATTCAGGGATACTATAACTCCATCATAAAAGGCCACCACATTTGTTAGGCATGACTTGATCAGTGAAGCCATGTTGGCTCATCTTTATTTTCCATGTGGATTAGTAGGGCCTTCAGCAGGATCTGCTCCACAACCTTGCCAGGCAAGAGGTGAGATTGACTGGCCTATATTTCCCTGGACCTTTTTTTTCCCTTCTTGAAAATGGGGTTTATGTTTTCTGTTTTTTAATCAGTGGAGACTTTACCAGACTGCCATGACCTTTCAAACATGATGGATGATTTGGCAACTTCTCCAGCCGGTTCCTTCAGAACCCAGGGGTGTATCTCATGATGTCCCATGGACTTGTGCAACTTCAGGTTCTTTAGATGGTTTTGAGCCTAATCTTCACTTACAGCAGGCAGATCTACCTTCTCCACATTGTTACCATTGCTTTCTGCAACTTGGGCAGCGTGGCTAGGGCCCTTGCCAGTGAAGGCTGAAGCAAAGAAGTCATTGATACATACCTTGATACATCTTTACCCAGCCATTCTTTCATAGATTGTAATTTCCTTATGGTCTGCTGTCTTTTTTCCTTTAATCTGAAAAATACATTCTTGTACTTAATATTCCTGCGTATTCTCCCATGTACATTGCTATTGTTTTACTATTTAGTGTCCCTCTTCCAAAAGCTATCAATTTTCCGTATTTTTGGAGATATTTAAAGGCTTTGATTTAGAGTATTATATTGCTATCTTTTGTTTGAGACCTTAGTTGTACATGCATCCTAGAATATCTTTATATGTAGATCACTACAAAAGTAATGCCTCCTATTTATTTACATGGAAACTACAATAGATGCAAAGAGCACAATTATACTGGTTGACAGAGCAAATTCTCACCTATTTTTCAGGATTAGCCCATTTCCATAAATGAGCTGTTGAATATACTCTTCATTCTGTGGCTTGACAGCTGTGCATGGCCATCCAGAACGTGGCTTGCCTTTCACATCACTGTCTCCACTGCTGAAACTCACCATCCACGACCTCACTGTGTTCACATTCACTGTTGGGTCTCGAGCAACATTCAACAAGTGTTGAATGTGAATGCCAGTGGTTGCCATTTTTTCTGTGTGGAGGAATTCAGCTTTTCACCTTTGCTTCATGCGCATTTCCATGTTAGATACAATTCTGTCACTGTCCCTCTGTTGCCCTCTATCACCCAGCAACAAAATGCAACAGAGGGAAAGTTCAACCAACATACATCTCCGAAGTCACCGGTCAACAAAATGAAACAGAAGGCACTGCTTCCAGAACAACCCTCATATATCTTGGTGGTAAGGCTGAAATTAATACCTAGTACAGAGTACAAACTCATTTTCATCCTATGAGAAAACTTCCGGAGTAGTAACCTTACACACATCATCTTGAACTATGCTCCTAGTTTTGCAGGCAAAATGCTTCAGTTCTGTGCTTCATGGATGTGCAGAGAATTGTAATTAAAACAGGCCGTTTTTTTTATCCATATATGCTCCTCTTTGTTTGCAAATGTTTTTATAGACAGAATCCCATCTCTCTTAGCACATACTTAATTGAATATAAATAAATCATGAATGGCCTTACTTCATGTCTGTAAAATCATACTAAGAGCTAAATACAAGACATACATTTTGTTAATGCAGAAAGCATAAACACTGTGGAATTAATTTTAGTGGCTAAGTGTTCATTTTCAATAACCTCTGTTAACTAAGTTTACAATAATTATCTAAATAATGTCACTGGTAATTGGGTGATTAACACATTATAATTGTGAGAAGTTTCAGCCATTAATAATAAAGGAGAGGGGGAAGGGGGAGCAGAAGGGGGCTGTAGGTTTTTGTTGTTGGTGGTGTTTTTCCCTGATAGCATTATTCTTGTTCCTCATTGGACAGGGTGAATAAAAAGAATATCAAAATTTAGGCAAATATGGCATTGTTACTCCAACTATTAGAACTTCAGCAGAGCAGACAGATATCTTCAACTGTATTCCACATTTACAACTCCTAAATCAGAGTGAATATTGAACCATTCCTGTTCCAGTGAATCTGGTGAAAGTTTCATATGGAAAAAAAAGGGAAATACGGAAGCTCTGCCACATTGTCTCAATCAGAAGACACTGCAACACAGGGAGAGACTGAACTGCTTACAGTTTAATAAATTAGCTTATAAAATTTGTAATTTTTTTTTGTATTGTGCTTAAAGGATCTGAAACTTCACTGTTTTAGTTCTGGATTTTACTGAAGAGGTAAGTTTCGTATGGATTTGAACACAACTCCTTGTTAGTTTGATTATTTAAAGCTCAGGATTGATTTCACTACTGAGAGAGTGTAGAGCTGCTGGAACAGGTTTCCCAGATTGGTTGTGGGTGCCCCATTCCTGGTGATGTTTAAGGCCACGCCATTCAATTTGATCTAGTACTCAACCTAGTGGTAGGCAAGCCTGCCTGTGGCAGAGGGGTTGGAACTTGATGATCCTTGAGTTTCCTTCCAATTCTATTAATCCTATGATTTCTATGATTTACATTTTCTCACTTGATTCTTACTGTTGCAGTTTTGGATTAAGATTCTTTGCTAGGTCCACCCACGTGCTCCGACAACTTGTCCTGCTAAAAAGGCTTATTCTGACATGGTTACTAAAGGCAGACACAACTAGATCTTCTGCCCTGGAGCTTCATCATGATATTACAGTTGAGATGGCTCTTTCTCTTTGAGTTCTTAAGAGTTAAACATTACTTTTCTCATATTTCATACCACAAGGTTCTGGGAGGCAGATGAAGGAGGAAGCGTAAATAAATGTAAAATGACTAACCTAAATCTTTTGATTTTAAATTAGTTTTGCAGGCAGATATCCCCCAAAATGAATAAGTTGAGCTATCAACATTTAATTAATTAATTAAAAAATCAATTTCACCATAACAAGCAAATAATTAATTCAATAACATCATAAGTCTTGAATGTGGCAAAGCATTATTAGCTTTTAACATTGTATGTTTTACCTAGTCTTCAGCATCCAAGTAATTTCTCTACTCCCCAGATATAATACATCAGGGATTTTGTATTTTATGAATAAAAATGAGGTACCATTCTCCTCAAGCCGCAGCAAATATTATCTAATGGGCAATAATAATAATAATAAACTGTTTCTCAGTTTTTAAAGGATAGATTCAACTTCTAGAGTTTTATACACTGTATGTCAGAATTACTGTTGAGTTCTTGGTAAAAAAAATCTATGTGTTTTTCTACCTAAATTTTGGAGTAGTTTCAGTGGTGTTACTAAGTTCACTATTATTTTTTAACTCATTAACTATAGAAAAATTAAGAAATATATTCAGTCACTTGAACTGGCGATTTTTTTCTAATATTTTACTATGATAAAAAATACTACAAAGACATCAAAACTACTGTGGGTAAATATAGATAAAATGTTTTGTCTTATTTTATGGATTCTTAGATATCTTTTTGCAAAATTAAAAAATCTCTTTCAAAATTAAAAGAAAAAAACTGGTAATTTTGAATGGAAATGTATGGCAATGAATAAAAAATTAATTTTGAACAAAGCTAATGAGTTTTTAAAATTTTTAGAAATACTTTTAATCCCTCTTTTGCCTTTATTATTGTGCTAAATATTTTTAAATTATTTTACATTAGATAGCTTGTTTCTAAAGCTCAGAATGTGTACTGAAGTCACCTGTTCTCTTCCTGTGTCCAAAAGTCACTGTGCTTCAACTCCAGAGCATCCTTCTAATACTAAAGTCATTTGTTGGATTTCTACAATACAACATAAACTTTATTTTCAATGACTTGTTTCTGTAAAATCTTATTAAATATGTTGTATGAAAGACGAAAGTATTTGAGTTCACCTCTACTCTTAGATGAACTACCTTGTAGATGCTTCTTGTTCCAGGAAATCAGGTTGGACCTGGAACTAAATACTGCCATATATCTTTTATAGAAATCGGAAAGGTCCTGGTTATGTAAGTGAAAGAGTTATTTTAGACTTAGATGTTTCTGAAAATGTATCTGAAAGGTGGGTATATCTGCTCGTTATACTTTTATACACGTGCATTATGTAAACTGACTCCTCATACTAACAGACATGCCTTTATTCTTTCCACCATGAGAAATGAGAACAGGCTCAGATGCATGCAGGTCAGATGTCTGCACTTCAGGTGATTTTGAAAATGTAGGAAGGGTCAATGGAAAAAAAATTGTAAGGACAAAGGACAGCATAGTCCATAAAAATATGACATGGTGAATCAATTATTTTCTTGTCTGCCTTACTGCTTTTTGAGACCTTGGTACCATACAGCATATTCCTGATGTCTCTAGTTGGACTTTAATCTACTATATGTGATTATTTCATGAAGGGAAGATGGAAGAACAACCAGTGAAACTGCCAGTGCAACTTTCTGTATATCCTCTCTCTAAAGGGCACAAGCTGTCTGCAGTAGACACAAGTTGCTTGTTATCTGAGTTCAGCAGCAGGTCAGTTCTTTTCTCAGTAGGATTCACTAGTCAGTTTCAGCTACTACAGGAGTTTTTTGTTTCCTTTCCCATGAGAAGGAAGTAAAGAAATCGAAAAGCACAATTAAGGTTAAACAAGGGGATGGACACCAAGGGAGCAATTCTACAAAATGGCATGTTAGCCGATGTTTGTACCAAGGTATTGAGGAAAAAATTCAATGAAAGTAGAGTTCTGAGATTGCTAACGCTGATGTATGCATTCTCTGAAGAAGTAGATGGATATTTCAAATCTAGTCATACTCTGAAACAAGTTCAAACCCACTGACAGTAACTTCAAGGATCATGCCATCCCATCTACGCCAACAAGCTCCCACTTAACCACGTTTATTATCAGGACTGCTTTCCTACAGAGGCTGTATACCATATAAGTATATGATATATATATTTATAGATTTTTTTATATGTAAAAGAATATATATATAAATATCAGTATGTATGTGTATTTATACATACAAATACATAATATAAATATATAATGTATATAATGATATTTTACATACATGAAAAACATGTTTCAAATCTTCCTATTCTCATATTTTAGGAAGAAATCTACCCTCACCAGGCACTTTTTTGCAAACTTCTTCATCCTGTTCATTTATGTTCATTACTGGATTATCTCCCTCCAGTCCTAACAGGAAAAGAGCATACAACTGTCCTCCCATTCTTTCTGACACAAAGTCTAATGCAGCAGTCATTTCATCTTAAGCAGCTCCAAGACACTAGTGACTAAAAGGATTCCAGAGCCTTTCATTCTTCTTTCCCTGTTATTCCTTTCTCTGAGCTTTCTGATTGTTGCCTTGTTTCTCCTTACCTATCTTTTATCCCATCTCTCTCCCTTTTTCTTTCTGACAGTGCTTTTGCTTTTAAAAACAGATCTCTTTAAAATCTAAGGGTGGAATGACCTCACTGTGGCAAATATGACTCCTCTATTAATTCTATTAAAGTAGCTTTACTGACTGGGGACAGTGCTTTAACTGATGAACTTTACCTTTCTTCTCTTTTGTTCAGAAGTGTGTGAGGATATCTAGCATTGCACTGTTCCATTAGAGGCTGATAATTCTGTAGTTTGCACGAGAAAGGAAACTGGAAGCAACAGTTAAGACTCCCCTTATATCTGTATAGCACCAGAAGATCTTATAACCAGTGTTAAATCTCTTATGTTCTTTACCTGCAAGTAGCAATGTCAGTTTATCATGGTCTTTGTCTTGGGAAAATGGATTTTTGGCTTAGAGGATAAAGTAAATAGCATAATGTTTCTTATTTCATTATGTTCTCATCATAATTAATAAGTAAGTTTCCTGTATTATGTGTCCATAGCAATTTTTATTTTCCAAGAGATTTTTTTTTTCTGTTGATTTTCTTAATGGTAAGCTTAGCAAGTGGCATAAGATGACAAAAAAATTTAAAAAGAAACCCACAGACTTGTATCAATATAGGTTGAGCATATTTTTTCAATAAATTAAGAGTACCTCACTTGTGTCTCACATTTTATATGAATCATTTAAATCTGTTTTGTTTCTGGTACTGAAATATGCTTGGACTGAGTTCAAAATATTTCTCAAAGTTTATGTGCCCATCATCTACAATTTATGGTTTGAATATGTTCCCATGGCCATTAATTACAGTCTGATCTA
>VXAB01004135.1:0-23750 GCA_013399175.1 Odontophorus gujanensis | reverse complement strand
TCTTCATCCTGTTCATTTATGTTCATTACTGGATTATCTCCCTCCAGTCCTAACAGGAAAAGAGCATACAACTGTCCTCCCATTCTTTCTGACACAAAGTCTAATGCAGCAGTCATTTCATCTTAAGCAGCTCCAAGACACTAGTGACTAAAAGGATTCCAGAGCCTTTCATTCTTCTTTCCCTGTTATTCCTTTCTCTGAGCTTTCTGATTGTTGCCTTGTTTCTCCTTACCTATCTTTTATCCCATCTCTCTCCCTTTTTCTTTCTGACAGTGCTTTTGCTTTTAAAAACAGATCTCTTTAAAATCTAAGGGTGGAATGACCTCACTGTGGCAAATATGACTCCTCTATTAATTCTATTAAAGTAGCTTTACTGACTGGGGACAGTGCTTTAACTGATGAACTTTACCTTTCTTCTCTTTTGTTCAGAAGTGTGTGAGGATATCTAGCATTGCACTGTTCCATTAGAGGCTGATAATTCTGTAGTTTGCACGAGAAAGGAAACTGGAAGCAACAGTTAAGACTCCCCTTATATCTGTATAGCACCAGAAGATCTTATAACCAGTGTTAAATCTCTTATGTTCTTTACCTGCAAGTAGCAATGTCAGTTTATCATGGTCTTTGTCTTGGGAAAATGGATTTTTGGCTTAGAGGATAAAGTAAATAGCATAATGTTTCTTATTTCATTATGTTCTCATCATAATTAATAAGTAAGTTTCCTGTATTATGTGTCCATAGCAATTTTTATTTTCCAAGAGATTTTTTTTTTCTGTTGATTTTCTTAATGGTAAGCTTAGCAAGTGGCATAAGATGACAAAAAAATTTAAAAAGAAACCCACAGACTTGTATCAATATAGGTTGAGCATATTTTTTCAATAAATTAAGAGTACCTCACTTGTGTCTCACATTTTATATGAATCATTTAAATCTGTTTTGTTTCTGGTACTGAAATATGCTTGGACTGAGTTCAAAATATTTCTCAAAGTTTATGTGCCCATCATCTACAATTTATGGTTTGAATATGTTCCCATGGCCATTAATTACAGTCTGATCTAATAACCTTTATTCATATTGATGGAACTTATTCCTGAGTGGTGAGAACTCAACTGAACCATGATTAATTNAAAACAGATCTCTTTAAAATCTAAGGGTGGAATGACCTCACTGTGGCAAATATGACTCCTCTATTAATTCTATTAAAGTAGCTTTACTGACTGGGGACAGTGCTTTAACTGATGAACTTTACCTTTCTTCTCTTTTGTTCAGAAGTGTGTGAGGATATCTAGCATTGCACTGTTCCATTAGAGGCTGATAATTCTGTAGTTTGCACGAGAAAGGAAACTGGAAGCAACAGTTAAGACTCCCCTTATATCTGTATAGCACCAGAAGATCTTATAACCAGTGTTAAATCTCTTATGTTCTTTACCTGCAAGTAGCAATGTCAGTTTATCATGGTCTTTGTCTTGGGAAAATGGATTTTTGGCTTAGAGGATAAAGTAAATAGCATAATGTTTCTTATTTCATTATGTTCTCATCATAATTAATAAGTAAGTTTCCTGTATTATGTGTCCATAGCAATTTTTATTTTCCAAGAGATTTTTTTTTTCTGTTGATTTTCTTAATGGTAAGCTTAGCAAGTGGCATAAGATGACAAAAAAATTTAAAAAGAAACCCACAGACTTGTATCAATATAGGTTGAGCATATTTTTTCAATAAATTAAGAGTACCTCACTTGTGTCTCACATTTTATATGAATCATTTAAATCTGTTTTGTTTCTGGTACTGAAATATGCTTGGACTGAGTTCAAAATATTTCTCAAAGTTTATGTGCCCATCATCTACAATTTATGGTTTGAATATGTTCCCATGGCCATTAATTACAGTCTGATCTAATAACCTTTATTCATATTGATGGAACTTATTCCTGAGTGGTGAGAACTCAACTGAACCATGATTAATTACGTATAGTATAATATAAAATGGCAAACATACTTTCAAAACCCAGGAAAACCCAGCCAAAATCTATTTAAGGGAAATGAGATTGTTTGGAGCAGGCTGTTGGATCTACTAATATCAGCAGGAGTTTTGTCATTCATATCAGAGAAACCTTTCCAGATGCCTGGCTAGTTATTCAGGCTTTAGAGCTGTCTGAATGCAAAATAGAAGTGGGATGGTTTTCTTGTTTACCAATACAACTATGTTGCATTGGTATGCACTGTAATTATATTACATAAATACATAAGGGTTGTTTATAACTACGTACTGATGCATAAATTTGAGGTTGACTGCTATAAAATCAGTTCCATTTGCTATTAAAAAAAAAAAATCTGAACACTCGTTGTACCAATAGAAAAATTAAGAAGGAAAAGTCCCTAAAATGTCTATGCCCATGCCCTGTCTTTTGGTCTTAATGTAAGACATTGTATTTAGGTAATCCTACAACAGAAGAAGTTTGCTGTTGATGTACTATTACTTTCAAAAATGGCATTTTAGGATTTTTTCTGAAATAATTTTGGTATTTGTATAGTTATTTGGCATCTGATCGTGACACTTGGAGCGTAGGCTGTGCCAGTTTTTCAAAAATTGTGTTACCTTGGATTCTGTGGTCTGAGTAAGAGAGAATGCAGCAAGTGCAAGACAAAATCAGTCCACAAAAGGACTGCTTCATATTGAGATGTGTGGTTTACATAGTCAGACAGGAAACTGGGTGTTCATTATTATTAAAATCATTCTATATTAATAGATAGATCTTTTCACAAGGATGATTGTTTCTGCCACTTTAGAAACAGGTAGGAGTGATATCAAACTATAATCCCTAGAAGTTTTACGTGGTATTTGGCACACTAAAGCAGAAAAAAAAGTTTTTGATGTTCACTGATAGCTATTTTATTCTCATATTGCCATTATAGAAACACGATGACTTTCTCCAAAATAAAAAAAAAATAATAATTCTGGCCATTCACACTGAAGTGAGCTGCTGATTTTATGCAGGTGTGTGATCAATATGAATATCAGTGTCTGCTTAGATGAATTACATCACTGCCGCAAAGTACAACAAAAACTTCTACAGTAACAAGATCAAAACCTTAACCAAGAAGTCCAACTTCCCATAAATAAAATTTATGTCTATTAGATTGATGTTACCACACAACATTGACTGGACCCAACACTATTTCTTAAATATATAAATAAATAAATTTCTGCTTATTTCACCAGAATGCCAACCTCTATACGCAGACTCTACAGACCATGTTTTAGTCATAGCATTGACTTAGAAATGGTCATTAGGTACATGTTAATGAAAGTACTATCATATTTTGAACATGGGCTTATACCACAGTCAGTATCATCAAGAAGTCTCCCTGTGATTAGGAATGGATATGAATATAATGGCAGTTGAGTAAAAGGCATCTGTAGATTATATTAAGTTGTGAATTCAGGAAAGCCATTACTGCTTTTACTAACTGTCCATGGGATTTATAAATTACCAACATTTTGAATGAAGAGACTTCAAGGTTACAGCTATGCTTTCTCTCTCTCATTTCTGACAGCATCATGGAGATGAAAAACTGAATGAAGGCAGGCTACAGCTTGATCTTCTATTTCTAACTAGCCAATGGAAAAATGACATAATAGTCTGGCATATACACCATTCATAATTACAAGGTAGTAAAAGTTGGGATATTGTCAGTAACTGCAGAGAATTTGGATGAAACCCCTGCAATTTGAATTAATTATCTATCCAGAGTTTTTGTTCTGAGCAAAACACATATTTATGTGGTACTATTGTATTAGGACTTTATTTATACTTGATTTTTTAGCCTTATTAATAATAAAAGTAGAGAGATTCGGAAGTTGTATTGAAGTTTGTTAAAATAAATCAACTGCAATTAAATGGATAGTAGAATGCAAAGCATTTCTTATAGCTTGTTTTCAGTGACTAAGGCCATAACACAGAGAAGTGGGGATGCAGAATGTTGCATAATCCTGACTGTGCCTTAAAACAGTACAGGAGCTAATAGTTCTACTTTCTGTAAATATCTAAGTATCCAGGTAAGTAGGTCTGTAAGTAGTCCTGTTTTCTCTCCTTATTTTTGTTTTCCCACTTTATCAAGAATTGTCTTGTTTCAAAAGCTACAGAAAGATAGCCAAATTTGAATTTTTTAGTCGCATCATTTTTGAGCATAATCAAATTGTCCTAGATTCCTCAAGAAAATTAAACCAAGCAGGAGTAATTACTCATCTTAATACAAATGCAGGTAAGTAGAGAAAATATTGAATATTACCATGATAAATCCAGATTTACTAAATAAGGTGTACAAATACATGTTCATATAAAATTGTAAAAATTAAGTGAAAATGTAAAAATGTGTGATTGTGAATTTAGTAGTTATCCATGACTGAAAAGGTGTCTTCTATTATGTACCGGAACATAAATAAAAAACCTAGTAACTGATGGCCTGACTCAGAAGGCAAGCTGACTTCGGTAGGTCAAATCTATCCATATTCCTGCTACTAGTGGCTTGATTTCATTTTCTTTCTATAGGGAGCAGCAATTAGAGCTATATTATAAATTCTGTAGTGAAAATTGTTCGTTTATATTGTAACGGATACAGTCTCTTCTCTGCCTAGAGTAATACTTAAGCTGAACAAGGTGATGTTCTTGTTCATCTCATGTTCTCCTGAGAGAGCCCTCAGCACTCAGATTTGTCCTCTCAGCCTGTGGAATCAATCCTACGTATCACACAACCTGCTCTTGTTATAGAATAGACTGCAAGGGATACTCTGTGGTCTGCCTAGAGTAGAATTTTTGTTCAGGTTAGACATGCACTTTTGAAAGAATCTCCCAGGATTTGCTGGTTGGTTTTGTGGTTGCACATTAGGCTCATTTCAAGTAAAACTAAACAGCAAGATATGCTCCAGAAATGTCCCTAGGGCACTGCGACTGCTAATGGGTACACCATTTACAAGACCACACCAGAGCTATTCATGATGAAATTCCTCTGTAATGTGTGAGTGTTTAGGTCCTCTGCACCAATTACTCTTCACTGCAGATCCATTTCTTTTACACCACATTAATTACTAGTGAAGACATTGTTTGCAAATTCAACATCAGGAAAAAAAGTTTCATCAAGAAAGGCTGGAATGGTTTGAGGTGAAGCCTTTGTTTATATGAAGAAGTAGAAGAATCTGAGCTGTAGGGCTGAAAACTTCCTAATCTTCAAATTATTGTTATGTCACAAGCAAACTTCACTCTGCCCATAACTGACAATATCAAACAAACAAACAAACAACAAGAACAACAACGAAATGACAGGGATGTCTATAGACCCTGTCTTAACTCTGACTATTTATTCTACAAAAGCATGACTTTTAGAGAAAACAAACAAACAAGCAAATAACAAATAAAAACAAACAAACAAACAAACAAACCTTCCTTAAGGGAAGTCTTTTGGAATAGGGAGGCTTTATCCTTGTTTAACAATGGAGAATGTTTAGCCATGTCACATAGAAAAATAAAATGAACTAACCCTGCTAAAAGGGGGATAGTGTAACAACAGAGAAAAGTCCTTTTGGGTCTCGAGGTGATATATTCCTTTGTGTATTGATATAATGTGTCCATGGAGGTACTTGAGAGTTACTCTGTTTTGTAATTCCCTAAAGTGTCTATTTTACCAATAATGTTGCTTAAAATTTGCCACTACTACCTGGCTTTATGTACATTCTTGGGTTACTTCCATTGCCATGGCAAACCTGCTATAATGTTACTTGCAGATGGTAACTAATGATTCTTCGTGTCTAACAGGTTCAACTCAAACAACTTTCTTCACTTGTGGGTACTGAGGCTGTTAAACTAATTTAAGCAATATTCTCTTGCATGTTGTAGAAATGTTTTCCTGTTTAGAGAAATTGGCAGTCCGACTCTTGTCAGCAGTTCAGACAGTCTGCTTCAGGTGACCAAGAAGGCCAGTGGTGTCCTGGCTTGTGTCAAATTGTATTGCTAGCAGGAGCAGGGAAGTAATTGTCCCTCTGCACTCAGCACTGGTGAGGGCGTAGCACCAGTGCTGTGTTCAGTTTTGAGCCCCTCATTGCAAGAAAGACATCGAGGCTCTGGAACTGTCCAGAAAAGGGCAGTTAAGCTGGTGAGGGGTCTGCAGCACAGGCCTTATGAGAAGCAGCTGAGGAAACTGGGATTTTCAGTCTGGAGAAGAGGAAGCTCAGGGGAGCTCTCTGTAACTACCGGAAGGGAGGCTGTAGTGAGTTAGCCTCTTCTCTCATGTAACTAGTGACAGGACTAGAGGGAACAGCCTCAAGTTTCAGCTGGGGAGATTCAGGCAGGACATTAAGAAATACTAGCATTCTGAAAGAGTGTTCAGGTGCTGGAATGGGCCGCCCAGGAAGGTGGTTAGACTGGATGATCTTGGAGGTCTTTCCAACCTTGGTGACCCTATGTTTCTATGATTCCATGAATTGCTTCTCCTCTTCTGCTCTTTCCTGGTCACTCTTGCCCCTACTCCATGTGGAGTCTTTCTTCTTGAACTGACCCTTGTGGTTTTCCCATAGGATGCATCTCTCCCAACACTGCCAACTCCTTCCCAGGGTACATAAACATTGCCAAGAAAACCAAATACATTAAGATAGGAACAGTTTTAGAATTTTTATAGACTGACATATGGATATGCATGTCAAAGTTTTTAGTGTGATTTTACATTAACTTCTTTAGTAAGATTACTTCACTCTGTAAAGGACTTTTTATTAGAGTTTTATTCCTTAGCTAAATTAAGACCTTCCTTTTCCCCCATAGCTAAGAAAGTTTGAGTTGTTTTATGGTGTCATTTTGCAAATATATATATATATATTGTTTCTTTCAAATGTTACTTATATTTATAGTGTCCATAAGTTAGATTAAAGATATCTCAAAGAACCTTTTTCCCCTTTGGTAAAGAAACGCCCCCAAAATAATTTTTTTCCATCTGACCTAAACTGTTGTTTTTACTTCCTGCTTCTTTTTGCTTGTTAGCCTTACTCTATAATTTGGTCAGTGAAGTGAGAAATTAATTATTTGCACAGCCTAGGGGTGAGTGGACAGCGTAGTTCTGGTTTCATATTTGGATGCTGTAAAAGAAGAGTGAGAAGCTTTACTTTGTTTTGTTTTCTTCATTTAAAATTTTCTCTAGTCAGGCATGCCTTGACAAAGAATTTCCTAGAGTTTGGATTGGAGAGACCCAGTTAGGATCCATCAGTATGTTATTTTGCCTGTCATTTCATTTTCTGTTAGAAACACCCATTATCTTTTTCTCTTTTAATGTTTTCTGGCAAAACACCACCTTGTCTCTATTTTTTTACATATGTTTCATAAGCTGTGTCGTGCCTTCATGGGTCAGGACATTGTATGACTCATGGTTTTGTGATCTTCCCTTGACTACATGTGCATATTGCCAGTATTTGTGTGTATTTCACATTTTCTGAACTGCTTTCTTAGGCATCATTAGAGTTGACAAGATTTGGAAATGCTATGTCTCCAAAACAGTTGTATACTCAGTGGTTTTTATTTGTTTGTTTGTTTGTTTGTTCATTCCCCAAAACTTATTTGAGATGCTTTAAATTTGGGCATCTAACTTAAGTCATGTTATAGGAATCTTATTTCCTGGAGAGAAATAATATCACAGAAATGTGCATCTCTCCAATTTCTTATTTGTATCATTTTGAATGGAATCACATGGATGCTGCCAGGACTCAGTTGTTGTAAATCTATTCCAACAGCCTTTGATTAGATTATGATTTCTGTTTCCATCTGTTTTTTTTTATTTGTTTGTTTGTTTTTCTTCAGTTCCACAGCTCTTGTTATTTTCTTTTTCTTTCTTTCTTTCTTTCTCTCTTGTATGCCTCCATCATACTCCAATTACTGCTATATAATTATTAATTATACCTAGCTGTTAGTTTGGCTACTGATCACCTACAATCTAATTTGCAATCAACTATGTGTTAAATTTATGTTGTTGGTTTTTTTTCTTCTGGAAATTCCTGGTGCCACCTATTGGTTTAAATGTCAAAATGCAATTGTGTAAATAGCATAAAGGCAGAGTTGGCTGTGGAAATAAGAGTTTAAGTCAAGCATTAATTAATTAATTATTTTCTCAAATTCATATGTATATACATTTCTGTTAGACATAGTTACATATATTAACTTAAAATATACATCAGTACTATGTATAATAGTGAAGAGAAATCAAATTCTCAGTTCTTGTATCTTTATAAAGTTTTCCGGGTTTTTTTTTCTTTCTTTTTTTTTTTTCTGAATTTAAAAGAATCAAATAAATATCAGCAGTACTTCATACCTGAAAATATCACTGATAAGGCATTGTGAAAGGTGGTTGTTACAGTGTTTGATTGTTTCTGTTAATTTGCCATTTTATTAAGGTATGTGTATGAATGTATACAATGTGTAAGGAATGTGTATGAATTTTAAACACATTTCCCTTAAAGGTAGTTATGTAGGCTTATTTAATTATATCATTATTTCATCATATATAATCTCCATCTTAATCAGTGATTTGAAATAGACTTTTTAATATTTATAGAAACACATATAGAGACTTTTATTCTCAGAACTATGTTATCATATTGGATAGATAAAATTTTGTTGCAGAATGCTACTGAATTTAGGGAATGTAACTTCAGGAATTTTCCTAACCAAGTCAAATTAGAATACTACTAAGAGCTTTTCTTTTTGTAAGAAAACACATTTAAAAGTTAAGCTGAACAAGAAGAAGTATTATCAGAAGTCCAAAAGAAAGTTCTACATGAGTTGCCACTTCTCCAGAAAATCTGAAAGCAAAGTGAAGTTTGAAAAAGCCTTACTCTCTTATCCTTTTTGATTACTTTATTTATTCTCATTGTTTTCTAAGAGTGTAAAATTGAATTACGTTCAATTTTTCAATTCTAATAAATGTATTAGGGTGATAAAATGGTTGTGCCTAACTGTTTGATCTCCCATAGTTTACAGATAAGAAGAATATAACCATGACAAAGGTATGTTTATAGTTGTAACAGAAGCTTAAGAAACAGGGAGACAACCTTAAGCTGTCTTCTAAATTTCTGGATGACTTTAGACATGCTATTGTGTTCTCAATGCAGATCTTTATTTCTAGTCATGCATTTTTGAATATGTACGTTCTCAAAGACTGTGTTTTACACCATGGGAGACTACAAAATGTGTAATGATAATGCAGTGCTTACATCAGCAGTACTGTATAACAATAACAGGTTAGATTACAAAATAGTGCTGCAACTACCTAGACAAATGATGTATGATCCCAACCTATTCTCGACCTAGAAATATATATATATTTTTTTTTTCTGGGAGCATTCCTTGTAATCATCACCCTGTTGTCTCAATTCTCATTTCACATTTTTCCTCTGCAATGTCTTCACAAAATAGTAGATTATGTGAATTATTATTAGTTTATTCAGATATAACTGGGCAGTTTTCAGTTCTGCTTTCCAAAAGTGAAGCAGTAACCAGCTTCCACTGCAATAAAGCATTCTAAAACTGCTTTCCTTCCGAAAACGGGTTGCATAGATATGTTCTCTTCTCGCACAACAGGTCTGTTCCTTACAGTTTTANTATCATATTGGATAGATAAAATTTTGTTGCAGAATGCTACTGAATTTAGGGAATGTAACTTCAGGAATTTTCCTAACCAAGTCAAATTAGAATACTACTAAGAGCTTTTCTTTTTGTAAGAAAACACATTTAAAAGTTAAGCTGAACAAGAAGAAGTATTATCAGAAGTCCAAAAGAAAGTTCTACATGAGTTGCCACTTCTCCAGAAAATCTGAAAGCAAAGTGAAGTTTGAAAAAGCCTTACTCTCTTATCCTTTTTGATTACTTTATTTATTCTCATTGTTTTCTAAGAGTGTAAAATTGAATTACGTTCAATTTTTCAATTCTAATAAATGTATTAGGGTGATAAAATGGTTGTGCCTAACTGTTTGATCTCCCATAGTTTACAGATAAGAAGAATATAACCATGACAAAGGTATGTTTATAGTTGTAACAGAAGCTTAAGAAAAAGGGAGACAACCTTAAGCTGTCTTCTAAATTTCTGGATGACTTTAGACATGCTATTGTGTTCTCAATGCAGATCTTTATTTCTAGTCATGCATTTTTGAATATGTACGTTCTCAAAGACTGTGTTTTACACCATGGGAGACTACAAAATGTGTAATGATAATGCAGTGCTTACATCAGCAGTACTGTATAACAATAACAGGTTAGATTACAAAATAGTGCTGCAACTACCTAGACAAATGATGTATGATCCCAACCTATTCTCGACCTAGAAATATATATATATTTTTTTTTTCTGGGAGCATTCCTTGTAATCATCACCCTGTTGTCTCAATTCTCATTTCACATTTTTCCTCTGCAATGTCTTCACAAAATAGTAGATTATGTGAATTATTATTAGTTTATTCAGATATAACTGGGCAGTTTTCAGTTCTGCTTTCCAAAAGTGAAGCAGTAACCAGCTTCCACTGCAATAAAGCATTCTAAAACTGCTTTCCTTCCGAAAACGGGTTGCATAGATATGTTCTCTTCTCGCACAACAGGTCTGTTCCTTACAGTTTTAAAAGGCTAGTCTATTTATTTTAATGTCAGAAATAATTTTACTTCCTTCTCTCAGACCCATGTAAGAAAGGCTTGTCTGCTACTCCTCTTTGAGGAGATCCACTGAAAGTAATTTACAGGAGTCACTTACTTATATCCTAACTAAAACACAGTGAGTTCACTGAATGTATACAGACTTCATTTGGATCACAAACAAACAAAAAATTGACAGATAATGGGACTTAAAGAAAGGAGTTTATGAAGTGAAACACTTAGGAAGAAGGACAAGAGGCAAGGTGTTTCCTCTCACTAGTGATGAGGGATGTTTTTGATGAGCCTCAAGTGATCCACGTAAAGGCATGGTGGTGCAGCCCTCCACTCTTTCTGTCCATTCTTTCAGCTGGCATAAAACATGGCTGCTTCTTGAAGAGAAAATTTGTTATTTATGTATGTAGTAGGGCTAAGCTGAGAATCAGTGAAAAACTGCAAGTTGTAGGCACTGTAATACTAATTCAGAGTGTAAGGTTTCAGACTAGAAATACACTTTAACCTCTCTATTTCAGCTTCTCCATGTGTTAAATGTGGCTCAGGATAATTACTTCCTTTCCTCAGAGGGGTGTTGTGAGAATTAATTAGTTAACATTTGTATGGATCTTCCTAGATACAAAGTGCTATATGTGTGCTAATTAGTTTGATTATTATTAGCAGTGTGTCATTTGCACTGTCAGGAAACCAGTACATTAATAATCCAGCATAACAGTTCAAATTTATATACTGCATCCTAGCCAACAGATTAGAAATGCCTCTCTTAAAATAAACTGTAGAAGAAATAAAGGTATGTATTGTGTAGATAAATAGGTTTGTCACCCAGGAGTGCCATTTTAATCTCATAAACGTTAACAAAATACTGCTGTAGTGGGTTCTAATTCTCAATGCAATCATGAAAACTATTTTACCACGTTGGCATTCTGGACATTGGATCTTCAATTACAGGGAACATTTTAAAGTACATATAAAGATGGCCTTTTGATGGGAAGTAGCATCCCACTAGATATGAATATGTCCATAATCAGGCTCTTGGATTTGGATATAATTAAGCAGTTGGCAGTAAATCTCTCTGTATATGTATCCAGTAGTGTCATTCATAAGGCTTGAGGATAAAGCTTGTTCATACTGACCCCTTATGTACACAGAAGAGCAAGAATTTGCTGGAAGTATGCCCCAGGGTAGCACTTCTGTGTTATAGGAGAAAGAAAGAAAGAAAGGACTTATTAAAAGAAAAAGAATGAGCTTTCATGAGAACTGTAACATAGGAAAACTTATTTCCTAGAGATATGTGTTTTCATTCACACTACCTTTCAAAGACCAGAGCAATATTATTAGATGTTTTAAGGGCGGAAAAAATTACCCCTATATAAATCACTCCAAAAAACAAGTCTGACAAATGAAGCACTTATAATACGTGATGGTCCCTATACTACCCTCTTTCATTTTCATAATCAGAAGTAACTGCAACTCATTCCTCTCTTTGGTCTCCCTGAGCTTTCCAGGCATTTATTCATTTCCCTTTCCTATTATCATCCTCACTATGTAACCTTTCTCTTTATTCCATTTTATCCTCATCCTGCCTTGATTCATTCCCTTCCCTTTCCACACATCATTAATGAGATGCTTCCCTTTCTGTAATAACACTGTATGTCATGAAACACTAATGTCACAGTGGGCTATGTTTTTATGTATTGAAAGCACTGAGATATGGGAGAAGAACATTACAGTCATAAACCCTCTGGAGTTGGGAATATAATTCCTCTCCTAGCTATGTGGCTAAACAGTCTTCAGCTTCAGGTTGGTAGATGACAGATTGACCATGAACGAATAGTATGTCCTGGTGGCCAAGAAGGCCAGTGGACTCATGGGGTTCATTAAAAGGAACATGACCAGCTGGTCAAGGAGGTGATCCTCTCCCTCTACTCTGCCCTGATCAGGGCTCACCTGGAGCACTGTGTCCAGTTCTGGGCTCCACTGTACTAAAAAGACAGTGATCTCCCAGAAAGAGTTAATGGAGGGCCACAAAGATGATAAAGGGAGTGGAGCACCTCACTTATGAGGAAAGCCTGAGAGAACTGGGTCTGTTCAGCCTTCGAAAAAAGAAGACTCAGAGGTGGTCTTATTAATGTTTATAAATATCTTAAGTGTGGGAGTCAAAGAGACATGGCCAACCTTTTTCAGGGATCTGGGGAGACAGGGCAAGGACAAGACAAGGGAAAATGGCAAAACTTGAGCATAGGAAGTTCTGGAACAGTATGCGAATGAAAACCTTCGCAGTAAGGGTGATGGAGCACTGGAACAGGCTTCACAGAGAGGTTGTGGAGTCTCCTTTTCTTCAGATATTCAAGACCCTACTGGACACTTACATGTGTAACCTGGTCTAGGGAGCCTGCTTTATAGGGGGTTGAACTTGATGACCTCTGGAGGTCCCTTCCAACCCCTACAATTCTGTGATTCTGTGATTCAGTTAAGGTAACCCATGTGTAGGGGTGATGTGCATGTTATGGCATTTTGGTGAAATAGTACTGCCCTGGTAAGTTCACCTCAGTCAAATCTTTTAAATTCCTAGCATGTTTGAGGACTAATGTACGATAAAATGCAACTAAGTATTAAGTAAGCCTTTTTGGATAGGAAGACTTCTTCCCAGTAATTCAGCTAATTTTTTTAATATACAAACTGCTCACCCTTTAAGATATGGTCTTCATTTCATAAATCATGCCAACAACTGCACCATTACTCAACTCCAGTTCATGAATTGCCCTTTTGAAAATGAGGAAGAACTGAAAAGGAATTGGTGACTTCTGTGAGGGTTATTAATAAAGTTGATTTATACCAGTCATTCTAACAACTCTAACATTCTTCATCATCTGCAGTGTGATACAGTGCAGTGATTGTGGTGGAAATTCATCAGCTAAAGATGGCTGCAGGCATCTATAGTGTAGGCAGCAAATGGCTGTGGAAGCAGGGAACTGACTAGGTTGATTTTTCTCACTTCTTAAGAGGTCTGTGGCTGAAATCTGACTTTTCAGTTGTTCCTTGTAAGTGCTTTGATTAATTTCTGACATGTTTACCAAACTTTTCTCCTTTTTGTGTTCTTGCACTTCCACAAAGCTGGATGGGATAAAAATAAAAGTAATAGAGTTTATGCTTGTCTAATCATGAAAGTTTGCATGCATTTATATATCTAAATCTATATCCATGCTTATCTCAGTCTCTCCATATCAGCAACTGCAGATATTTAAATTTGGCTCTCAGAATACAAGATGGAAATATAGTTTAATATCATGTAATATTCACATCGACCATTTGAATAACTTTTTATTGCGGTTGCTATTAGAAATATCTGGCTGTTACTCTCTCCCCTCCTGCTTAGCTGAGGACTTTGCAATAAATCCTTTTGCCTTTTGGCAAAATCAGGAAAGAATACAAAAAAAGTAACTTCTTTAAAAATATGAAGAAAGGTGACCTGAGGCTAGTTGCAAGTCAGTGAAAAGGAAACAAACCGTTTTTATAATGGCTGATTCTCCTGGAAGATTTCTAGTGAGATCTTCATTCATGTGAGAGTCATTTTCAGGAAACATTTTTTCCATTGTCATCCCTCAGTTGCTGAGTTTTCTGGTGGTTTCTTTTATTGTTTGTTTTTCAACTAGTGATTCACAGTTTTTAGAATATTTATTTTCCAGACTGGATCAAGGATATTCATACTAAAAAGACATAGTTTTCCTTATATGAAATCATGGTGCATTCACATGGACTGACTATGTCAGTAATTTAAGTCACATATAAACATCTCTGAATGTCAAATACGTCTTTTTTTGTGTTTCTATTTGATTAGAAAAAATAACCATCAGGTATCTAGTGAAAAAATTCTGAAATATGCTTATAAGTAAGAGGAGACTTCAATGAAAAATGTGAATATTTAATGAAAAACTAGTAGTGGTACAAAAGTTATTTAACAACTGTCTCTATGAAGATTCTTCTCTCCACAATGCCTCTTAATACTCTACAAATATTAAGCATCTCCAAGAAATGTGGAAAGCAACTCTCCTTTTAGCATCGGAAGGAATACAATAGTAAAGGAATAGCTGCACAAGACTCATGCATTTCAAAGATATCTTCTTTTTTTCTACACAAAAATTACTATGTCTCTGCTATAAGACCACTAATCTAAATTCTGTACTGCTTGCATTCATCTAATTTGCTACATTTTTCTGGCTCTTTTCTTGATTTTAAGTTAATTTTTCTATGGGTTCATGACAGTTCCACATATTTTGTATACATCATCATCCTTTTTATTTATTTGTTTGTTTATTTTAAGAGGTTCATATTAATGTCTCATGATTTAGTTTGTAGCAGGCAATTTAATATATATTTCTTTAGGACTGCTGCAGAAATTTTCCTATTTTTTAATTGGACTGTTGGAAATATCTCACTTGGCATCCTACTTTGGCCCCAGGCATGCAGTATAATTTCAAGACCAGAAAGGCTTAATTCTTATTCTGCAGGTTTCTACATAGCAGTACAGCTGTGCTACTCATGCTACTGACCTTTGCTCACTAGTTATTAAATATAAAAATGTTTTCTAAAGCCACTTTGTAGCAAAGTTATAAGCTGCAGTTTTTCCTTCATATATACAAATCACTTGTTCTAACTGATAGGTCAGTCACATTTGAACCCTCATCTGTACTGATCTGCGTTATATTAATCCATGGGTAGCAGGGAATGCTGCCAGAAGCATGGATTTAACTTAAAACCAGAGATGACCTAACAATCATGAATTCCCAAAATAAGGGGAGAACAGAAATACTAAAAGAAAATTTTAGCTTGTCAGTGGTTAATCTTCTCATAACTACATCAGTGAGAAGATAAATACTGTGATGTTATTGCATTTACAGTGGATATTATTTTGTATATGTTCTCACTTTGTTCGAGGACCCACAAATCTTTAGGAATACAGAGACAATAATATTAAAAAAGGTGATAACTTTAAAATTAAGGAAGTCAGACTCTTAGTTCTGCCAAATATAAAGAATACACAAACTCTTTATAGATTAATATGGTTCATTTTTCAAAGAACAGTCTTTCAACTGGACAATAACAAATTTGTTTTGTAAGTAACAGATGGACACAGAGGGGAGAAAAAAAAAAAGAAAGAGAGAAGTTAAAAAAAAGGTAAAATGCAAAACAAAAGGCATTTTCATGTCTGCCTCAAAAAGCTAAAGTCAGGCCTTCAGTAGAAACTGTGGCCATGCACAAGACTATGCTTTTCTACATCTGGTTTATACTTGCTTGTGCAACAAATGGTACAAAAACAATGAAGATACATAATGGAAGGTCTTCTAAAGCTGGAGTGCAGAACCTGATTTCTCATCACCTCCTCTTGAAAAACATATCTTTAACTTTGACCCTCTCTGTGAGGTAGGATAAAATACAAGTTATTATACAAAATACATACAAATGAGGCAGACTAGAGGAGGAATTTGACATTTTAGTACAAGATACAATAAAAATGACTAAGCAGAACTGATTAGTGTAGCATTTGCCCTGACTTTTGTATTAGTAGGATTTCAGACTGAATTAAAAGTAGGTAAATTTGAATTTACTGTGGAATGAATTCGCAGGAAAGGATGATTTTTTAACAAGGGAATGCAGGCAATTGAAATCTGTGGATATTTTAATCTCAGTCTTTGGAAAAGCAGTAATGATAATTTTGACGTATTATGCATCACACATCATTTATGAATGATCAATTATAATTTCTTGATCACTGACTTTAAAATCTCCCTTTGAATGATGTGAATGGAAAGGAGATATGTATTGTTTCTTCTTCACTGTACAATTTCAAAATAAATATATTGTTAATAACAGAAAAAAACACATTTCAAATTCTTAAGGTTTCTGTTGTGTTATTTTGATATCAAAACCACATTTTTCCATTTTTAGCATAAATTGGGAAGTATTTAGTAAGCTTATTCCAACTGTTATGAAAAATAAAGAGTTAACTATAAAGAAATATTTAATTATAGAATTCATATTATTTATTTAACTGTAATTTTATGAATTTATTACAATTATAATGTATAAAATCTAAAAATATATTTACTTATAAAGAAATATTGAATGGAGACACTTTTTCATATTTTGATATCAGTTCTTTACTTTTTCCTCCTCCATTGGTGAGTTATAATATAGCACTATTTTAGCATGCTACAATTTTATTCTCCTTGTTTCAGAAAATCAGCTTCTGATAACACAAATCTGGAATTTCTTCAATTAAGAACATCTTGAGAGTAACACTTAAGTGCTTGTAAGCTAGAATCAACTTCTTTCTTCTGTCATTTTTTTTCAAGAAGGAATTTCCAGCATAATGAGTCAAATGTGAGCGTCCAGTATATCATACAAAGTCGTTATGACATCTCCAAAAACTGAGGAAAGTATATATACTTGCATACAAACTGATTCATATTTAGGCTTAGAGAACTTGAGTCAAAGTAAGCACATTCAATTGAACATAGACAAGTTAATTCTTGATCTCGTAGACACTTAATAAAACTATTACTTAAGTATCAATTACTGAGCATCATTAGGAGGAGGGAGGAAATGGTCCAAGAGCATCTATGCAACATTAAAGTATGTAAATCCATGGGTCCCAATCAGATGCATCCTCGTGTTGTGCGGGATTTGGCAGAGGTGATTGCTGAACTTCTATCGTCTTTGAGAGGCTATGGAGAATGGGAGAGGTACCTGAAGACTGGACGATAGCCAGTGTCACTCCAATCTTCAAAAAGGGCAAGAAGGAGGATCCAGGGAACTACAGGCCAGTCAGCCTCACCTCCATCCCTGGAAAGGTGTTGGAACAGTTTGTTCTGGATGCTGTCTCCAGCCAATTGGAAGAGAAGAAATTTATTAGGAGTAGTCAGCGCAGGTTCACCAGGGGGAGGTCGTGCTCGACCAACATGGTGGCCTTCTATGATACCATTACTGGCTGAGTGGATGGGAGAAGAGCAGTGGATGTAGTTTACCTTGATTTCAGCAAGGCATTCAACACTGTCTCCCACAGCATCCTCATGACAAAGTTGAGGAAGTGTGGAATATATAAGTGGATGGTGAGGTGGGTTGAGAACTGGCTGAGTGGCAGACCTCAGAGGGTTGTGATCAGTGGCACTGAGTCCAGTTGGAGTCCTGTATTTAGCAGTGTTTCTCACCCTCCAGGGGGTCAATGCTGGGTTCAGTTCAGTTCAATAACTTCATCAATGACATTGATGAGGGGATAGAGTCTACTCTCAGCGAGTTGACTGATGATACAAAGCGGGGAGGCTGTGCTTTGTTTCTTTGGCTCACATGTAGCTGAGAGTTCAGCACATGCTCTTTAGAATATTTAGAAAGTTTCTGATAAAATAAATTAAGAATGTAAATTAGTTATTAGTTAGCACATCCTCTAGAAAGAAAATACACAGAGGTGTTTTATAAAAGAACACCTGAATGATGTTATGTGCTCTTTTGAGCAGCTTCTGATCAAAGAAGAAATGTGAAGCAAAGATAAAGTTTTCTCCTTTGCACCATGCTTTTAAGTATTTGTACTGGCTTACCTGAAGGAAGCACAGGACTTTTTCCCTTCGTGATCCATAAAAGGAAACAAACAATAAATGGGGTAAGGTTTGTTTGCTGTATCCTTTTGAAATACCCACAAGGACCAGGACCCGGATACAAGTGAGGTTTTTGTACTACACTGAAAGTAGTATAGCAGTGTCAGGTGAGCTTTTCTCACTACTATACACTACTGTAGCAAAAATAGTGAATGATATGAGTGACTATTACTTGCCATAACTTTGTTCCATATTGTAACATTTGTTGCCTATACCCTGGAGTAATGGTTCTACTGTATTTTTAATAACTACTTCATGCTTGCTGTACCTGTGAAATATTGTCTTTAGATAAAAAGTCCACCCTGGAGGTAGCATACCTCTTCACTTCCCACAGTTCAAAGGAGAGTGCCTTTGGCCTTGCCATTGTTTGAAAATCTAACTTTTTAATTTCCTCACTGCCAGTAATAGAAGTAAAAGCAGGACTGAGTTTTCTACGGACAAGATTCATCATATATCTTTTTATCACAGCCAAGAAACACAGCCAGGGCTCTAGCTCTGCTAATGGCATATTGGTGTATTATTGCTATGCTGCTGCTGCTGCTGCTGCTCTAAGATGGATATTATTTCTTCTTAGTAAACTGACATAAGTGACTTCCCCCTATCCCCCTCCTCTCCACTGATAACAGATGGAACAACAGCCTTCCCATACTCAGTAGGAGATATGGGAATTAGTAGAAGTCATCTAGCTTTGTCATCGGGGAATGTGTTGTTGATACTTGAACTAGAGCATCATTTTTTTCATCATTTTTGCTGTTCTGAGTTTGTAACTAGCACTTCTTTTGCCAGAGGCTGTTTTTGTGTTTGCTGTTGAAAATTTAAATTTATTCCATCCTCCCAGTTTACTAGACCAGCAGTAGAAGTTTTTACAGGCTGCTGAGAAGCCTTTCATGGAAATTATCTGGAGGAGGAAATGCTACACTATCTAATGGATAAAACTATAAAATTCTACATAATCTTTACTATTTACAATGCCCACATGGAAGTTGGAAAGAAAATAGAATACTTGCATCCGCAACCTTAAAGTTATCTAATTGTTTGAACCTAGAAACATATGAATAAATATTGTCCCAGCAGATTTCCCTGTTGGGTTGAATTCTAGACTACTCATGAGCATAGAAGTTCTTATACTTGGAACTGCTTGGGAGGTTCAAACATTATATCTGTATACTGTTTACCAGATGTATATAATAGAGAGGAAACAAAAGTGTTGTTACTTTGATAATTTTTTTTTTATTGTTTTCTCTTTTAGTTCTGTGACTTCTGTGCAATTCTGAACATGATTTACAGTTGCAGCCTTGTCAGTAGAAGTTTAAAGAAATTTATACTCACATTTGTTCTCAGTGATCTCAGATTTTATATGATGTAAGATATGTAATGATGCTGTGCATTGAAATGGAAGTGCTAGAAGATTCCTTGGGATGCAATTCCTTTACAACTCAACTGCCTCTGATTGATATGAAAGGCTGCTGTACACACTGTTAACAGATTTGGGCCACAGCAGTATTGTATTCTTTACAAAAAGCTGGGTTTTCTGTACAATAGCAACATTGTGGCTTGCCAGAATAGCTGATCTTGGTTCAGTGGTGGGAATCATAGAATCATAGAATATCCTGAGGTGGAAGGGACCCATAAGGATCGTCGAGTCAGTTCCTGGCTCCACACAGGAACACCCAAAATTCAAACCTTATGTCTGAGAGTAGTGACCAAATGCTCCTTGTACTCTGGAAACCTGGGGCTCTGCACACTGCCCTAGGCATCCTGCTCCATGCCCACCGCGCTGTGGTGCAGCACTGTCCCTAACCCCCAGCTGCCCCTCCCCTGACAGCTCCATGCCGTTCCCTCGGGCCCTGTCGCTGTCACACAGAGCAGAGCTCAGCGCTGCCCCTCCGCTCCCTGTGAGAGCTGCAGCCGCCATCAGGCCTCAGCTCCTCTGCTCTGCACTCAGCATACCCAGGGGCCTCAGCCATTCCTTTTGCGTTCCCCTCTAGGCCTTTCACAATCTTTGTAGGTTACAGGTGACTATGATGTCAGCCTCTTACAAGATCATAGCATTCATGGTGAAATGGTAGAAGTGAAGTTTATTATCAAGAAGTCCTTTGAGTAATACAGGACAGATGGATGAATTCATCTGTTCTTGACAGTCAGTCCAGGAACAGTGGTAAAATACAGAGAGAGCTCACTGGCAGTTGGAGGTTGGAAATCAAGGATATTCTTTTTGGGTGGGTATCTTTCTAGTTATTCATTCATAACTCACTGCAGGACACTTCTCATAAGATGCTGTGAAAACATAGACTTTCTGCCAAACGTTTGGGTTTTGGACAGAGATTTCAGTTGCTTACATTGATAATAGTATAAACATAACATGGGGGCAGGAGAAAACATAGAAACAAGCAATTTCATATTGTTAAAAGGAGGTCCAAAATATCTTGGCAGTGACCAGTTTGTTATTTACTGCCTCAGGTTTCCTTGCCAGCATTTAAATTAAACTGGACTAGAATCAAATCACTTCTATCAGTACCTTGCTCTAACCTTTGGTTAAGCGGATCATTTTCAGCTTGTTAGAATGTTTAATCTATAACAAAACTGCATCACACTATCACTCTTTGGCACATTTGTTTGACTGGTGAATAGGACCCTACCCAGGAACATTTTCCTGCACAGAATTTCAATTCCATGGTCTTTTTATGAGCCACTTGATGCTGTCAGCTGCCTAGTTTAGAGATGCAAAACATTTCTTCTCCTCCTGAGAAACGTGATTTATATATTGTTACCCAAAGAGAATGTCATTTCAAAAGACATTTTGTAAAAGACATTCAAAGGGAAAAGATCTTCACCACTACAGTCAGGCTCTACGAGTCTGTGGTCTGGGAAGACATATTTCATTCAGTTCTAAAACTTCCATTCCAATTAGTTCAACACTGTCTATTTGTGTTTATTTCTTTTGCTTAGTACTGGTGACACATGTCAATACTTAATGACCACATTTTCACAGAACAATGGCTGCAGACAAAAACAACAACAACAAAAATACTTTTCCAGAGCAGTATCTCCTGCTTTCTGTGACATGCTATAATTTCATCTCTGCCTTTAGAACTTGCAGCTTGTATTAGAAAAGAAATGTTGATTTTTCTTTTTAAAGTTTATGTGAAAATCAAGTGAGATATTAACTGAATTTCTTACAGAATAGAGAGTTGACAGAGATCCCAGTTCTATGAACTAAGGAATCTAGTGAGTTATATTTATTCCTGTTACACAGCTCAGACAGTCAAAAAAAAAAAAAAATTGGTAATACAGTAAGTCAGATTTGTTCACGGGAAAATATTGCATGCTATGAATGTACGTCTAAATGCTAAATAAGTTACATTTTCTATTTGTTTCAATATATCTATTTGTGAATGGCAGTAATAAAGACAGAAGTACTAGTTTGTTTAAAATAATAATAATAATAATGAACACAGTCAGGGCTGTAAACTCTTACTTAACAAATAAGAAATGTCTAAAGAAAAGATTTCTTGAAGTAGATGTGTGCTATTAAGAAGTAATACCTGACCTCAAACTACCTCTTGGAGAAGAAAAACAAAAAGCTGATAAGCACATTTATTAATTCTCAAGAATTACATATTGTGTATAAAGTAAGAGAGAATCCCAAGATAGAAATGAAAAGGCTGCCACAGAGATGGTATGTCATACTTCAAAGGCTTTGAAGGAAAGGTTAAATAATCTTGGTTAAAGCAATGCAAAGGGTTAAGAAATTGGAAAGATCATCAGTTATGAAACATAAAATACCAAAAGTATCCTCTCTAGAATCCTCTGACTAAAGCTATACAGTCTATCCTTTCCTCTTTTTTCAGGTTCCTTCTCAGCAGATAGATTATGAAGCAGATTACAGTGGCTCTTTCTGTTCTACCTTCTACAGTTCAAATGTCTTGGCACTGCTGCTTCATTACTTGATTTTGCATTTGGTGTGTATTCAGGGGCAGTATTTAATTCAGATAATTTATTTTATTAATCCGTGGACATGATTTATGTATGAATTAGACACCTGTTCATATTGTTCTCTCAGTCATCTCACAAGAAAAGCCTTACTAAGACATTTAACTACGAAGAAAACTGAAAGCATTACAGAGGATTCAGAGGAACAGATGTCATTTTTGCTGTATTTTGCGTCCATAAGACAATTTTATCAAACTCTAGGATTTTTATTTTTATTTTATTTATTTAATTATTTAATTGACATTAGCAATCACTGTTTGAGGAAGAGACAATAATCAAAGGCAAATGCAGCCAATCTGTTACAGCACCATAATTTCAGTCTTATCATTGGGAAGACGGTTTTTGCTCCTTTATAAATTAACTTTAAACTTCATTGGCACATATTTTTATAGATCTATTTTTATGCAGATGATTGCTAACTAAAATCATTGTCATATTACTGTACAAAGCTGTTGTCAAATTTCAGTAACTGGACTATGCCTATAGTGAGGAAAGATCTATTCCTAACCCCACCTAGATTTTTTGAATTCCCTGTTTCATGTTGTGTTTTACATACATAAGTATATGCATGTATTAAAATTTCAAGTGGCCAATGATAACTTAAATATTACTGCTCCAAAAACTCTCTCAGCTAAAACTTGTTTTTGATAAGGATACTTTATAAAAAACCATTTCAGCATGTTTCATTGAAAAAATGAGTTTTGCTTTAAAAATCTTTCAGCTTAAGTTTTTATTTTGCATGTACATATTTCCCCTCTGTAATTTCTTTTCTGTTTTCATACATGTTTTATGAGAGAAAAAAGGAAAAGTGTACAGGGAATACTTTTATCAACATCTCCACACCTTTACATGAAACACATATTAGAGAAAGCAGCAAACTCATTGTCTGGTATTAAACAACAGCATGATGCATTTTTTTTGCTCCATTCCTTTCAGTCTTCTCCCAGAATGTTATTACAGCAGTCTCAAATGTATTATTCACAATTTCAGTTTGAGGAACAAGGGATTATATTAGGCAATATCTCAGCTTGATTCCCTCACCATTTTAGTTTATCCCAGTGAGAAACTGTTAAATGCATTCACCCATGTACTTTGTCTGATAATCACTATAACAGTTAAATTTCAGCAGCATTTCTTATCTAGTTCTATTATCATCAACTCTATTTTATTTAAAATGTTAATAGCCATGTTAAAATTTTCCACAGGTATATTCTGATACATCTGTCCTTCCTGAAAGGTATGAGCAAAAGTATGCCTGTTATAACAAATCTGAAGACCACTTTTCTGCTATATACCTAACTTCTGAAATATTTTGATACTAAGAGATGCAAGAACACAGCTGGGGGGTAGAAACTGTAGTCTGAGCCAGGATATAATCTTGAGTAGAAAGGTTTTTTTAGACAGTTCTGTTGATAATGAAATTTTGAAAGGGTGGTGGCATAGCTCTC
>VXAB01004134.1:181889-192330 GCA_013399175.1 Odontophorus gujanensis | reverse complement strand
GCGTGGGTGGAGGGGGGCCCGAGGGCGAGCGTGCCGCGGGCGCTGGAGGAGCGGGGAGCGCTCCGCACCGCTCCGCCCGATGCGGGACCGCGGCCGCGCGGCTCTGCCCTGAGCCCCGGGAAGGCGCGGGGGGATGCGCGGTCCCCGGCTGCCGGCGTTGCCCGCCCTGCTCTGGCTCGCCTTAGCCCCGCTGCCCGGCCCCGCGGCCAGGGCTGAGCTGCGGGTGCGGGTGAGGCTGCCCGGCGGGCAGGTGACGGAGGAGAGCTTGCAAGCGGACAGCGGTTCCGACTGCGTCAGCCTGGAGCTGCGGAAAGCCGACGGGGCGCTCATCACTCTCACCGCTGACTTCAGACAGGTGAGGTTTTGGAGGGCTCTGCCTCGCCGTGCTCTCCCTGGGGTGGGTGTGTGCTCTCAGAGCCGGTCCTCTCCCTTGGTCGGGTGGGGGGGGAGCGGCTCGCTGCCCGCGGTGATTCCTGGCTGGGGGATGGAGGGCTCGGCTTGGGAGCATCAGCCTTGATTGGGTTTAGTTCGGATCCGTGCTGCGTTTTGTGGGGTGAGCGGTGGTGATGTTGTTCCTCCACGGAGAGCCTGGCTGGGGGTCCAGAAGGCAGAACTGGTAGGACTAGGTGTTATGGTTTCAAAACTAAAACAGGGAGCATTTAGATTGGGTATGAGGAAGAAGTTCTCTGCAGGCACTGGTCCCCCGGAGAGGTGCCCTGTTCCTGCACACAGCCAAGGTCAGGCTGGACGGGGCTCTGAGCACTGATGGAGCCGTGGGTGTCCCTGTTCATTGCAGAGAAGTTGCACCAGGTGGCCTTTAAGGGTCCCTTCCTACTCAAATCATTCTAGGATAGCCACTTCTGAGGAATGTGGGGTCTTGTGCGTGCATGAGGAAGGTCCATCAACCTGCAGGCACTGCTGGGTCTTTGTTTGCAGCCTGCACTGAGCACCTCTGCATGTGCAGCTCTGTGCCCTGCAGGCAGTCTCACCTGTAGCCTCAGCTGCCCACATGGGGAATGGAGGCGGTGAGGTTGCAGTGGGATGAGCGTCAACATCTGCTCCATGCCCAGCTGAGTGCAGCAGGTCTGCTTCTCCCTGATGGGGAATAGAGGTGCATGGCTTTGGCAGCAGCAGTGGGGCGTGGAGCAGTGCCCATGTGATGGAGGAGCTCCAGTCCATGGCTCCTGCATGGGCTGTGCATGCTCTACGTGTCTCCAGGGCATCTCTCTCCGTGCCACATATGGTTGGTTCCTCAGATGGTTGGCTGCTGTCTTTGAGAGCACGTGTGTGTGTGTTATATGGGAAGTGCTCAGCTGGCAGCAATCTGGGGCTGCCAGCTCTCTCCTCCCAGCCCTCTCCCAGGCCCTGTAACACCTCTGCAGGGAGGTGATGCTCACAGAGCCAAAGCTGCAGATCCCACGCTTCTCAGCAGGAGATGGGAGCTTCAGAGCCAGCATAGCAGAGCTCAACAAGCTGTGTGCAGTGGATTTCCTGTCACCCAGGGACGACTTGTATGCTGCTGTGTGGGTGGCACAGCTGTCCAGGTGGCATGGCAGTGTTATCTCGTTCCAGCCCTCTTCTCACACTGTTTGCTTTGGTGGACTTTGGCTTGCAGCAGGAGGAAGCTCAAAGCCATGACATAGGCAGGAGTGGTGCCCCGTCCCATTGAGAACCTTGGAGCCTTCTCCCAGGGACTCCCCTGGTGCCTCTTCCTCTTTTGCTGGATCTCTTTGGTCCCTTTGATGGCTTTTTGCTGTCTGCAGAGTCAGGAGATGTCAGTAGAAGCCACGGTGACTTGGGATGCCATACAGGGAAACAGTCCCATGGCTCTTATGGGGGGGGGAGATAAATTCCAAGAAGACATGGCAGCACACCGGGAGGGCTTTTAAGCCTCCAGATTGTAAAACTGCATACCACAGCACATTCCTGGCCGAGGGAACTCTGCACAGAGCTTTAGGTCAGTCCTTTGGGGGTCTGGGATGTGACATGGGGAGCTTTGATGTCCTGAGCTGTTGACCCTACCAGCTCTTTTCACTTGCATACAGGGTCTTGCTCTCAAATCTCACTTGCACAAACCCAACGGTGTGTGCATTGGCTCTTCTCCTGCTTATAGCTGAGCTTTTCCTTGGGACAGTTTCTCTGATATCTCTACCATTAAGTCCTTAGCTCCATGCGTGCCCTCAGCTCCTGGAGGTGATGCACAGGCAGTGCTCCCTGGAAGCTTTGCAAGCAGCATCCTTGGTGCAGCCTGTTTCCAACCTTCAGCTTTAGAACAGCAAGTTTCTGTTTTGTGGCATTTCTGGAGCAAAGCTGAAGAAAAACCAACAAGACATGAAGGAGATGAATGCATGGAGCAGTGAGTAATGATGTGAGCAAGCAGCTGCCTGGCCAGGCATCCCCTGCTGACCTGTTCCCCCAGCTGCACGCAGGCATTTCCCTGTTCTGTGCTGGTGCTCATCTCTCCTGCATGACACAACTTCTCCTCTCTGGAGGGAAGGTCTGCAGGCTGTCTGTGAAGGCAGCTGGAGTTGTTGAGCTGGGTTTCCCAAGCTGGATTGCGTGGTCGTGCTGTGGCCAGGATGCTGGGTTGCTGCACAAATGCTTTTCCACTTTTCTGGCTTAAACTGCAGTGGATCAGTCCAAAGGCAAATCTTTCTTTATCATTTTTTATTTTGCTGACAAAGAGTTGCTGTTAGACCATGGTCCGGAGAAGAAAGGGGGAACAGTGAGGTCATGGCTCAGCTCTGCTCTGCTGGAAGCTGAGTGGGGCAGGAGCAGTGCTCCAGAAGAGGAGTTTGCCTTTCTCTTCCACCCCTCCGGAGCTGAACCTGGAGGAGTTATGTCCTCAGAGCACACCATGGTGTTCTCATTCCTTAAGGCACCGCACACTGCTCAGTGGGACCCCAAGCTGGGACTTAATGTGCAATAGCAAAAAGCCCATTTCTGGCAGTTTGAAAGGATGTGATGAGAACTGTTCTTTGCCAACATAGTGCTGTAAGGCACCAAATTTATTGCAGAAAGGATTGAGGGGAGACAGCAGCTTGAAATGTTGTGTCTGATTTCAAAAACATGACTGTGCCAGCTGTTAAACAGTGGCCTGAGAACAAAGTGGGTGGTTCCAGTCCAAGGTCAGCACAAAGATATGGAGAAGTTTCTTTTTCCTTCTGATTGCTGGAAAAAAATGTTGCTGGAAACACAAGGACGAAAGCATGGCTACTGGTGCTGTAACCCTCACACTGCTGATCCCTTTGTTAATGAAGCTGAGGTCTGTCCTGTTAGGTGCTAAAGGACATGGGGATGTAGGAAAGCACCCATCCAAAGATGGCATCTGTAAAACTTGGAAAGCTACCCTTGGCCTCTGCAGAGATATATAAAATATATATATATATAAGGAGAGCTACTCCATGGGCAGGATGAGCATGCTATGGTTTCAGTGCTATGGGATGAGTTAGAATCATTGAGCTCTGTTGCTGAGCTTCACTCTTGCCTAGCCATTCACGGGAGTAGGTTAGCAGTCAGGATGGACCAGGGACCTCCAAATTCCTCTGTTTCACTAGGAGAGCTTGGTGACTGTGTTCATTGCTCCCCACTGGGACAGATGCTGCCAATGCCCGCTGTCAGATAGCAGGGATCTTCCGAACTCCCTCACTGGGAGGGATGGAGCAATGTGTGGGGAGAGCCAAGCGTGCTGGGGTGGGATAAGGGGGCTGAGCACGCTCCCTTGGTGGAGCTGATGGCTGAGCACAGGGAAGTGGCTGTGCTGCAGACTGAGTTCTGCCCTTTGCTCCTGTACAGCCCCAGGCACGTCGCTGCCGGGGCGGGATCTGGATTCAGAAGTGGCTTCTGAGAGTTAGTTGTCTTTGGGCAGCCCTCACGTGGCAGTGCCAAGCGTGAGGGTGAGGAACTGGAGGATGTTCAGGGCACAGAGCTGGAAAACTCAGCTTTACGGTGGATCACCAAAGTGCCTTCTGGTAGAAGAGGGGTTAAACCGTAATCCCCTCTTAGCCAGAGTAACTCAGCTGGCTGGCCCCCCAGCGTGGCTGCAATAACACACGCTCTGCAGAGCCGTGCTGTACAAGCAAAACAACTTTCTGGCCAGCTCTAGCAGTTCCCCGGGGCTCTGCAGGCAGGACCATGACCGCAGCAGAGGCTGCTGGCATGGGGTGGGGGTAGGGGGGGTGCTTCCCTTTGCCTGTGCCCCCCACCCTGTGCAGACAAAACCAGATCCCGCAGCAGCGCCGATGTCCCTGGGGGAGAGGAGTTTGGCAGGAACGCTGGATGGGTTGGGGAGGAGGAAGGCACTGAAATAATTTATTTCCCTGAGAACTGGTTTGCTCCACTCCACGTGAAGCCGAGACGCCGGGCTCTGATCTGGACCACACAGGCTCGTATGTCTGTGCAGGATCCAGCTTGGAAATGGGGGAGGAATTGTTCCCTCACCCCACATGGCAGCTCCTGGAGGAGCTGGTGGGGGTCAGCAGTGGGAGGGAGGAAGCTCTGTGATTTCTCTGCACTTCCATGCAGTCTCGTTCCTCGTTGGAAGTCGCTTCCATGCGTGCAGGGAGCTGGCTGCACAGCTTTTCCCTCTCCTTTAGGGATGAGGAGCTGCTCTCCCCATGCCCTGCGAGGTTCCCCCAGTGCTGCAGCTGCAGAACTGGTTGTTCTCTGCCACACCACCGTCCTGTCCAAAGCCAAACAATAGCTGTAACCATACCCAGGTCGGGGCCAACCGTTCTCAACGCCCCCGTGATGAGTTCATCCGGAGAGTCCCCACGTTGCAGAGGCAATGCTCTGTCGGGGCTTGTTCCCTGCTGGGAAATTTTGCAGAAACCCAGAATTCAAGGTGCACTGGGTTGTCTTGGCTGGGTACCCACCTTGGCACCGGTTCCTCCTGCTCTTCCTGGTGGGAACGAGGTGAGGTGCCTGGGGAGGGAAGGGCTCTCCAGGAGCAGGAAAACCTTTGGTGGCTCTTTCCACGTGAAAAACGTGGCATATTTTTGGTGTGATGAGCTCCTTGCTCTATCTGAAGCTGCATAACCAGGGCAGGGGGAGCAGCCCGATGAGCTCTTGTTGGGTTGGTGTGTTTCCAAGGAACCCTTTGAGCTGAGCTTCTGGAGGTGGTCAACACTTTGGGGACACAAGAGTCGTGTCCCTTCCCTGGGGTCTCTGTGGGTTGAAGACTTTGACCACAGGGGCAGGCAGCAACATCAGCAGGGCTGGAGGAAGGCTTGGCTGAGATAAGGATCTGCCATGGCTGTTTGATGTACGTGGGCAGCCAGGCATGGAGGCTCTGAATCAGTGCGAGGGACTGCGGTGGGAGGTGGGGAAAGATGGGAGGAGATGAGCTGGGAAAGGAGAACCTGGAGTAGAGGAAAGGATGGCTCAGCCTCTACTTCCCCTCCTGCTCCTTGAATTCCCCTTGGTCTTTGCTGTCTTCCCCCTTCTGTCCTCCAGCTGTTCCCCTGCTGCAGAAACACTTTTCCACTTTTCTCCCCATCCTTCCATCCCTTTCCAGCAATTTTTGCAGGGTTATGTGTACTCTGTTTCTCAACATCCTCCCATTTTGCAAACGTCACCCCTGAGCTGGGAAGTCCTGCACCGTTGCTCATCTCCTGAACCCACTTGAGGTTTTCAGACCTAGTGCAGGGCGTGCCTGTCCCTGTCTGCCATTCCCAGACCCAAAGGTGATGCTGCAAATTGAAGTAAAACTAAATCCACAGGTGCAGAGGTGATGTCAGGGTCAGGCACTGGCTGTGCATCACAGCAGAGCTGTGCAGCTGGATCAGATGCAGCATTGCAGCTCCTTTTGCAATGCCACTCCCCTGGGGGGTGGGAATATCCCCATTAAAGCTGCCAAAAAGTTATGAGTCAGCAGTAATACCACGAGCATTTCCATGAACGTTTCAGTTTGGGTTTTTTTCTTGGTCAACATCGAGTTTGGGATGTTTTGCTTTCTTCTCCTTCGCCCGTTGCGCTGCTTCAGCCGTAACCCCGACCACTTAAACAAGTCTTTTCTCATAGTATTTTTGGTTTTCTTTAGATTTTATTCCATATATATATTTGGACTTAAATGAAATGCCTTCAGATGCTGTTGTAAGACCCTGGAGAACACGGCAGCTTTGAGCTGCTGCTGCTGCCTCCCAGGCTACGCCGTGCACTCTCAGATGTTTCCCATGTCTGCACAGAGGTGTCAGTCAACCCAGAGCACTGAAGGCAGTGATTAAAACACCCTCATGTTTGTGGGCAAAAGCAATCGGTATCTCTTTCTTTCCCAGTCCCCTTTGATTCCTGCTTTCATGCTGAGCTTTCAGCACAACAGTTGCATCCGTTCCCCTGTCCTGGGGTGGGAAGCACAGTGCTGACAGCAGCTCTTTCAGATGCCTGCTGAATTGCATATCCTTTTGTTGTCTGGACAGGGAAGGCAGAGAATGGTGGCCTGCATGACCTGGTGTGGAGAAAGCCTTGCAGGGGACGTGGCTTGGAGCTGCAGAGAGGATCCCTTCCTCTTGGGATGGGAGAACTTGACCTCATAGCTGTACAGCAGGGACACCCCAGGGTGTCCTCCAGTCCCAGTAGTGCTGGTGCTGTTGTCCAGTGCGGTGCTGGGACTGAGTGTGTCTCATCCTCTCACCCATTCCACCCTCACCCACTTGCTTTCCTGCACATGGTGTGCCTTCCTCTTGCCTTCTGGTCACACATCAGTGGCCCCAAGAAGGGCAGATAGAAACTAAAAGCACCAATGAACTTGTTTAACACTGCTACTAACGCTGCCTGTGTGGTGTGGGGGAGTCTGCTTTATTCCTTTCCGCGCTTGAAGATGAAACACTAGAAGGGAGTTTTCTCTCCTGGAACCATTGCATCCTGGTGAAGTGAAATCCTCAAGGTGGCACTCAGTGCTGCTTCACTTGAGGTTGATAGCTTTCCTCCTGGAGGGACATGGAGCCAACATGGGGCTTTTCCAGGCTGAAGGGTGAAGGAAATAACGTGGAGCAGAGTGTGGGCATGTAGTAGAGCCTCAAGGGGTGGGTTTGAAGGTGAGCAGCTCCTCCTGGGACAGAATGAGCTCCTTGGAGGCTCTCCTCCCTGCTTGTTGGAGGATGAGCCCTGGCTGTTGCTTGAGGGAGCACGGGGATGTGGGATGGGAGCTGGCAGCAGCCTGTCCCCGCCATGCTGGGATTGCCAAACAAACCCTTACTTCTTTAGACACTGGTTACTGCAGTGCAGGACTGGGTGGGATGGAAGCTGGAAGGGGCACCTGTTCTCAGATAGAAGTATGAGGCCTTTGACTCTGTTTTTTTGCCTGGAGCTTTCTGCAAGATCTTGCCTTCTCCATTCACCTCCTATATGCTGAAGGTCTCTGACCCCACTCTGTGATTCTTTTTTTTTTTAATTCTTTCCCAATTCTCTCTTTGTCAGGAGGTGAAAATCTTCCGTGCCTTAATCTTAGGGGAGCTGGAGAGGGGCCAGAGCCAGTTCCAAGCACTCTGCTTTGTCACACGGCTCCACCGCAACGAGATCATCCCCAGTGAGTCCATGGCCAAGCTACGACAGGTAGGAGCCAACCCCACCCCTGGTCCATCCCGGGCTGCTTAGAGCTTCCCATGCAGCTGCCCCATGGCTGGGCTCTGTTAGACTCACCTTTGACCTCCCCTCTTGCTTAAGGGGCTCAGTATTAAGCTGATGTCATTCATGGCATCGATTTTGGTCTACTAATAAACCAGCCAGAGGCCTGATGTCGTTTGGGCTGTGTCCGTGCCTAGAGCTGTCCCCACAAAAACCCCTGCCCAACACTGTCTGCTGGATTAATTGCTGATTTGAGATCATCTATTGCAACAAAGCACTACAAATCAAAGCAGTAACAAACCACTGCCAGCTTGAGCATCCCCAAGAAGTTTATAAGCACCTTCCCCCTCCCGATGGGATGCAGGTGCACTTCCAGGGGAGCATCCATTGGCACTTTTTCCTATGCTGGCATGAAACCATGCCACACTGCAGCCAGGATTCAGGTGGCTGCGATCTCACCCGTTGCAGAAGAACCCCAGGACGGTGCGGCAGGCGGAGGAGGTGCGTGGCCTGGAGCATCTCAGCATGGACGTGGCAGTGAACTTCAGCAAAGGGGCCCAGCTGAGCTCTCACATCCACAACGTCTGCGCAGAGGCCAAAGAAGCAATTTACACCCGGGAAGAAGATGTCAAATTTTGGCTGGAGAAAGGTAAAAGTTTGCCTCGCTTGGGCTGGAAGTGGTCCTGTCAGCGAGCTGGCACAGGGCCGTGCTCTCTGCTGCCAGCAGTTGGCATGGGATGCTTCAGCTCCTCGTTTGCTGCTGCATGGTCATGGTGTGCACACACCATGCTGAGCTCCTATTTCTTCAGCACATATCTGCTGTCGTGCTGCTCTCCTCGTGAACCTAACTAGGTGTTTTCAAGGCAGCCTCTCACCTGGCCCATCACCCCGAAGAGATGCGTTCTTTGCATCCTTTCTTTCAGCTCTGTTTATAGTAGTGTCCCTTTCTCCTCCCATCCCCATGTTGAACACCCCCTGGCAGTGCCCTCTGTCTGCCCTCAATCTCCCCCTCCACCCCGGGGCTGTTGCAGCGGGCACGCTGAGCAGTTCTCCCTCTTTGTCCTGCAGGGATGGATGGCTCCATGTTCGAGGTCCTGCCTCAGACATCCGACCTGCCCGACCTGCAGCGCTGCAGGCTGTGTGCAGACCGCTGGAAGCCGTGCATCTGCAGCTACTCACTGAGCATCGAGTGGTACCCATGCATGCTCAAGTACTGCAAGAGCCGTGATGCTGCAGGCAAGGTTTCTTCCTACAAATGCGGCATCCGCAGCTGCCAGAAGGGCTACACCTTCGATTACTACGTGCCACAGAAGCAGCTCTGCCTCTGGGATGAGGAGACCTAGCAGAGCTGGGCTAGGCCTTGTTAAGGGGCTGCCTCTTTGCCCTCCTGCTTGAGATGCTGAGGGCCTCCTGGAGCTGGCTGCTCTGAAGAAGGAATTCGGTTTGCAGCAATGCCTTGTGCCAGGAGAGCTCTGTGAATGTGCCTTTTCTTTTTGGCCCCCTGTGCCCCTGTCCTGATCTGATGGTGCCTCGTGCTGTGATGAGCAGGTGATGCTGTCCTGCACAGGTTCCTGGCCTGAAGCAGCAGGAGGGCTGTGCCTTGCCCTGCTCTGGAGCTAGCAGGTGTGGAGGGGTCAGCTGTGAGAGCACCACAGCTGCTTTGGGGCAGGGGGAGAAGCAGTCCCGCAGAGCCAGATTGTCCAACACCTCTGCTGCCAAAACCCCTTCACTGACTTTGCCACCTCCTGGTGATGTGACAACCATTTCCCAACGGGAAAACAGCTGAGTTGTGGGACCACAAACCATGAACAAGAAAGGTACGAAGCTCACCCAATGCAAGAGCCTGCCTGTAGCTTTCCCTAGCGTCCAACCAGCTGCTCTGTCCTTCCCGTGGCTACAAGATGCTGTGGGGGGATATATCCCAGCAATTATTTCTTCCCCAAAGGGCCAGTAATGAGGGCTCTATCTCACCTCTACTTAGACTAGCGACTGTGACTCTCCCACGGAGCAAGAAACATCCAAAAATGTGCGACTGCCATCCTAACAGTGCACTGACAAGGTGGGGGCAATCCCAGATGGGCTTTGCAGACAGGAGGAAAAAGCATTCTGCACCCACACCCAGCCTTGCCTCCTGCCTCACAAGGAGCTCTTAGGCAGCCGTACTGCTTTGCTGTGCCTTGGTTTCCCCTGTGTGTGAGCAGGGGTGATGCTGGAGCCAACCATGCACCCAGAGGGCATCGGACAAAAAGCGCTGCAGGAGCGCTGTGCGTTCTTCCACTCGATTTAGAAGAAGCAGGGAGGGGATTGGGGCTCTTGGGGCCATTGGGAAGCCCCGTTCCTCCTGGTGAGAATCCTTCACCGTGTGCCTTTTTTGCCTAAAATCCAGGAATTTTTGACCAAAAGAAAAAGAATTGGTCACTGTTATTTTTGTATCGATCGCTTAAGGGGGGGAGGGGGGGAGAAATGAAAGGTATTTTAATGCTGCGACATGAAGTAAGACACACTTGAATGATTATTTTTTTTTTTTTAAGAAAAGGAAACCGACCAAATAATTTATCATTTGTAAGGTAAAATAAACTGATTTTTTTTTTAAAGCAACCCTGGCCTGAACGATGCTGTTGTAACCTCGATGTCATCCGTCTGTTGGGGATGTTCAGGGGGGGAGATGGGGGTAGGGGTCCCGTTCTACCCTTCCCTCTACTGCGTAGGGGAGAGGAGGACGGCGTTTCGGTGCTCGTGCTGCTCGCAGGAGAATCGTGGAGTGCTGATTCCCCCTAGCGTGGGGAAAGTTCCTGCTGTCCTTCCCACCGGGCTCGGATCCTGGCACAGAGGCTGTCCGGGAGTGCTGGTGTAAACCCTCGCTGCTGGGAGAAGCTGG
>VXAB01004134.1:158539-181858 GCA_013399175.1 Odontophorus gujanensis | reverse complement strand
GGGGGGGGGGGGGGGGGGGGGGGGGTTGCAACGCCATTCCACAGCCCGTGCTTGCAGACCCATCCCCAGGGATCTGTCTGTCTGCAGAGCTGTGAGCACGAGTGGGCTGCGGGTGGTGAGGATGGGAGCTGGTGGGTCCTGGATTGATGCTCGTGAAACAGACGTGCAGCCGATTTCTATCGGCAGAGTATCCGCGGGCATCCCGGAGCGACTGAATCGGGGTGGGGTTAAAGCAAATCCTCCTCTCTTTGGGATAGGGGTCCTTAGGGCTGCGGCTCTCCTCTCTTGTCCGTCTGTACATCCCAGGGCGGCTTCGGGTGTCTTAACCAAGAGGGCACGTTCTTCCTCGTCTGTGTGTCTTCCTCGCTGATGCCGGTGGTCCCCAGGTGAAGGGTTGCTGGGGAGAAAAACGCGATTTCTTTCCCTCCTGCTGTCGTACAGACCTCAAAATGAGAGTCGGGGAGAAGCTGAGGCCGAAAGGACCAGGAGAGGGCACTGCGGGGCCGTCTATGGCCGGGACGGCATCCCGGGCCAAAGGGTGTGCGGTGCCAGAGCTGCGGGACATCGGGGGGGATAGAGGTGGGCTGCCCCGCTCTGAAGCAAGGGGAAAGCATCGGGGAGCAGAGAGAAAAATGAATGAGCATCAAGGGAAGGTGACCGAACGCTCGAGATGGGAGGAAAGAACGCGTTGGTGGCCCCCAGCCCTTAGGGAGCCTTTCTCTGAACCCCTTCCTGCTGGCTGGGTGCCACCTCCAAACCCACGTCTGACGCAGCGTGGACACCTGATCGCATCAGCCTCCAGCGTGGGGAAATCCCAGACGTGGGGGTCATGCTGACAGCACTCACCGGCAGCCCAACGGTGCCCGGGAATGCCCACGGGTTTGGCCAAGCTGGGGTCGTGCCATGGAGCAGTGGCTGGAGGCCAGGAGCAGGAGTCCTGCACACACCACACTGTGTCACCTCCTGCTTCCTGGAGCAGCACCGAGCACACCCCATAGCCATCTCCCTTCAGTCCTACCATCCTCGGCGTTTGGGATCCACCCCTCTGCTTTCCCCTTTCCGTTTTTACACCCTTTTTCCTCCTCTTTTTTAATTTGGAAGCACATCCTTGCAGCCTGTTCCCCTCTCCCAAGGGTGTCCCCTCACACTCCAGCACCGTAGCCCCACGTTGGGGTGGGGATGAGACTCTCCAGCCCCACAGCCCCACACTGGGCTGGAGGTGAAGCCTGGAGAGCCTGCCCACCACCCACCCATCCCTTGGGAGAAACCTGTCTTTCCAGGGAGGGAGAGCAGCATGTGGGAAAGCCAAGAGCCCTGGAACGTGCACGAGGCAGGGAGAGATGGATGTGTGATAGCTTGTACCTGGCAGCTCTGGTGGATAAAGCATGTTAACACTTTCAGGAGGGGTTGAGCAGGAGACTGGGAGGTGTGTGCCCTCCTGGACAGGGTAGGGGGCATCGGGGCAGTACAGGGAGGGACAGTCAGCAGACAGAGACCCCAGATGCAGGATCACAGAATGGTTTGGGTAGGTCAAGGTGATGCTGGTGCTGCCATGGGATGGAGCGCAGGCCTGCCTGCAGCTAGGGGATTTTTCTCCCCGTCTTCCCCGGAATCCTGGAGCCTGAAGTGACACAGCAGGGAGGAGCTGGCTTCCCTCTCCTCGAGCCTCGTGGCAGGGAGCACACCTTGGGAAGGGGCAGCTCCTCCGCCCCATGCAAGGGCACGCCCGTGGCCCAACCCCACCACCACCGAGCTGCCCCTCCATCCGACTGCTGCCTATCCCCGGGCACAGCCCCTCGCGATGCCCACAGCACGAGGCAGCCGTGGGGCTGCAGCCAGGCCTGCTCGCAGGTGCTGCGGGGCGCATCGAGGCGGCGCGGGCGGGCGATCCTCCTCCTTCCCACCCCACCCCACGCCCTGGTAGCGCTGCAGGGACTCATCCATTCCCCGGTTACTAATATGCAAATGGTGCTTTTGCATGGGCCGGGCGCCAGGCTGCTGGGTGTCAGGGCACCCGAGGGAGCCGGAGGTGGGGCGAGGCGTGGCGTGGAGCCGCATGCTCACCTGGCCCTGCGTGGCAACAGGCAATGGAGCTGTAGGTCCCGTCGGGAGCGGACCCGCGCCCGGTTCGAGAGGCAGCAGTGGGTGGCAGAGGAGGGAGGGCAAACTGGCAGCTCCTGGCAACCTGGGGCTGACGGCAGGAGGCTGGGCGCACCGCGGGTTTCCCCCCGCCAGCAGGATGGTGAACCTGGAGTCCGTGCACGCAGGTAACGAGAGCGGCAGGAAGGGTCGGGCTGCTGGAAACGGGCTTGCTGCTGTTCCTACGGCTTTTCCCCCTCTTTTCCCTCCTCTTCTTTCCTGTTGGAGTCAGCGATCGCAGCTGGCACCCGGGGATGGATGCTGCTCCGACAATTTTTTAGGGTGGACAGTGGGGAAGTGCTGCTCGCGCTGCCCAGCACCAGCAGAGCAGAGCAGAGAGAAAAATGTTGGGATAGATGGAAAATAGGCAGGCAGTGCCCGAGCCCAGGGGTAAAGCCAGGGGCAGTGAGAGGGGTGAAGCCACAGAGGGATGTGTGAGTGAGAGGGAGGTGGGAGGTGGGCTGCAAAGAGAAAAGTGAATGACGAAGGGGTAAAAGGAGGGAGAAATGAACAAGCAGGAGGATGGATCACTCCTCGTGGGATGGGGGAAGATGGAAAATGAATGAAGGGCGATGTGCAGAAGGAGCACGTGCTGTTCCCAGGGGGTCTGGCACAGCAGTGCAACCCCCCATCTCCAGGCAACCCTCACTGGGAGCAGAGCAGTGGGTGCCAAACACCTTGGCATTGCCAAGAGCTCGGACTTGCCCTGCATCCCAGGTTTGGCTGCTGCTCCCATCCGAGGAAGGGAAGGGACCATCCCCAGGCACGTGGGGCTGCAGACTGGATCCTGACAGCCCCCTCTGTGGGGTGGGATGCTGGGGGCATGGGACACGTGAAGCTTAACTGAGAGCCTATGCACAACCAGGAGAGGCAGTGGGAGGCTGGCAATGCAGTGGGGTCTGAGCACCTGCACTGGGCCTGGTGTGGGGCATCTCCTGGAGCCACGTCCCCTCCAGGCTCCTATCCTCACAGCTGCTCTGTTTGTGGGCGACTCTTTCTTCATGAGAAGATCCTTCACATTGATACCGTGCCCTCTGTCAGAGCCCATGGCATTGCCCCCGGGGTGGATTTGGCCGGGAGCTGCGTGGTGTGGGGTGCACACTGAGCCTCCCTCCCCCAAATCACACACTGAGGGGTCCGTGCTTCCAGCAGTGGGTTTACGGGGAGGGAGACAAACCTGGGCCCGGCTGCTCCCATGTGGCAGAGCCCAGAGCAGGTAGGAGGGAGTTATTCCCATTGCTGCAGAGGGGGATCAGTGTGCTGAGCCGCTTGCAAAGCTGAAACCCAAATCATCCCCCCCCACGCAGGGTATGCACACTGCTCCCCTGTAGCACAGCCACCTTCTGCTCCCCACATGTGCACCTTTTCAGCCCCTGCAGGGCTCGGGCACATAGTGAACCCATCAGGTTGCAGCCAACCCAATTTCTCCCCACTACTTTCTTTTTTTCCTCTTAAAGCCACCGGGCTGGTTTACGCAGGTGCCCGTGTCAGAGCAACTCCAAGGAATAAGGGCTTGGGAAAGCTTTATTTGCTGACACCATTTGTTTCGGCCAAAATAGAGATGCAGATATATCCCCAGAGAAGTGTCTGCACCGGTAGAGTCGCTTTGGTCTGGGTAAACAAAGCAGCCTTCCCCTTCTGCAGGTAGCTGGGCTCTAGCAGCACATCTTTAATATGGCCCAGGCCACAGCGGCGGCTCCTAATGGGGCTGTGGTTAGGAGTCAGGCAGTCCCACGTTGCATTATTTTTCCCAGTGATGTTTGCACTCAGCTTGCTCCCCGTCTATTGCAAAGCTGCACGGCCGGAGCTCGCGGCCTCGAGGCTCACAGCCTGCTTTGCCTTAAGAAAAATCACACTTGGGAGCTCAAACCGTGCGTCACTCTGCCCCATGCACTGTAGAGGAGATATAGATCCTGTCATCCTGGCTGTGCATACACCAGAACCCCGTGTATCCCTGCCCTTGTCCCTAAGGGCTGCTCAGAGGACACAGCTCTGTTATCTACGTGTGTCCACTCCTATCAGCAGACTTCCATTAAAAGCACTGCTTTCTTCCCCATTTTTTTTTTGTTATTCTGGATCTTTTTTCTTTTTTTTTTTTTTTGAATGGGGGATGGGGTTTGTCTCCCCCTTCCCCCCCCTCAGCAACACATCTAAGCTGTAATAACTCGTGTCAGGGTGACGAGGGGAAGTCGAGCCTTTGTGAAAACAAAACTCTTCTGCTTTCTGTATGAGAGCATCACGGGGCATCTCCTTATCTCCTGGCTGCGGCAGGAGGGAATTAAACTGATGGATGATACCTGATAAGCAATCCAGTGGCAGATGCCATTCCCCAGACCCCCCCACACATGATAACTGCAGAGGGGTGAAGGCTGCTGCTGGCTGCACACTGCCTGGCCCTGACCCGATGTGGAGGGGGCTGGGGGTGCACACAGTGCATCTCTCTGCTGCTTCCCTCCTTTTTTTAAGTTGTATTCTTATTTTATTTTATGAGAACTTGGCTTCTTCCTCCAGCTACCTCCTGGCAGCAGACAGAGCGGAGCGCTTTGTAGCCTGCCTAAGTCAGGGTCCCCTGGCAGCAGTACAAGACAAGAAGATGTTTATAGCTGGAGATAATTGCTCTTCCTGCAGTAGAAATACTTAGAAGCCCCACTAAATGCTCGTGTCTTAATTGCAGAGGGATTACTTGAAAAGAAACGCTTTTCCCTCTCCTTTTCCTCCCTCACTCCTTCAGTTTAAGAAGGGAAGTTTCCGCTGTGCGTGGCTGGCTCTGTGCTGCCATGGTACACAGCTTTACCACTTTCTCTTCCTCCAGACTTCAGCTTAGGAAAGAGTTTGAGACCTTAACCCAAAGGAAGGCCTTCTTCAAAGCCATTTGTGTGCTGGAAGCTCCAATAGGAGGGAAATGAGAGAAAAGTGCCTGCCCTATTGTGAGCAATAGAAGGAAATTGGGATCAAAACATGCAGGCTGTTTTGGCCGGCTGGAAATAACACCAGGCATGCATAGGAAAGAGGAAAAGGGCTGTGTGATGCCTTTAAGAAGGCTTCCACCTGCTTTTGCTGTCCCAGCAAAACCACAGCAAACAGTGCCCTGCTTCCATGCTGTTGTTATTCCCCGATGCAAATTGGGTGACTTGTGGGGCTGGGATTGGCTGCAGGAGGCACATGCAAATCGCTCCGTTGGGTCTCTATAAAAATTTATTATCTTTTTTCTTTCTTTTTTTCTTTCTTCCCAACCCACACCTCCCCCCAGCTAGCCTGGAAAGGGTTAAAATTCCCATGCAAAGGGGAGAAGAGGGCGAGGGGGTGTCCGTCCGAATTTGAATAGATATTCTTCCTTCTTTTGCTCTGTGTACTTTACCTCTGTTAAGGAGGAGACGAGTGATCCTGTGCAAAGTTGACTATTCCCACTCTTTTCTTTCAGCTGTCCCCGAAGGAGAACGTGGCCCTGGGTGTGGTGGCAGCCATCACTTCAAGGGTAAATGACAAATTTTTTGGCGTTGAGAAGGATGGAGAGGAAACGTGTTGGATGGTGTGGGCAGTGTTGTTCTGGGGGCAGCGAGCACGTGTCGGGTGAATAGTTTGCAAGAAGATGTATTAGGAAGAGTGGAGTCTGGAAGGGGGTGAGGGGTGAAGCATCCACCCTGGGAGCATCCTACTCCATGCAGTGCCAACATGGCACCAGCACTGTCCCAAAATGAAAGGATGGGACATAGGGGAGAATGGAAGCTGGGGGGGATCCCCTTTTCCTCCAGGTGTGGGAATGGAGGGCAGTGTCCCCAGCAGCTTTGGGAGGCCTTCATAAAGGAAGAGGTTGGGGAGGCTTGTAGGGCTCAAAAGTGCCCCTCTGTGGGAAGAGGAACAGCTCTAAGGGTGAGAAGCACGTCAGTGAGCTGAGGAGGGGGCTGCGAAAAGCAACAGGAGGGAAAGTGCATCCTCGGAGCTGATGAATATTCTAGTGGCTGTATGTTGAAGGAATCAGAAATTTGAAAGTCTGATGGTTTATTATAATTACACATTCATTTGTGCTGTTTAGTGGAAGCCACATGTGCCTGTTGCCTGGGACTGTGACCTGTTATTAAAATCAGTTGTGNAAGGGGGTGTGGGGCACAGGGGGCAGAGGGGCAGTGGGATGCTGGAAGTTCCTGCCATGCTTTGCTCCACGCCTGTTGCTCTTCAGCCAGCCACGAGTTGATCAAATATGCGCTCTGGGCGAGGATTGCACCTGTATCTTGATCAGCATGCAAGCAAGCTCCTCTGTCACAGCAGTGAATCAGTGCATGGCTCGGTAATGTCCTCTGAGGTTTCAGCAGGGAAATGTGCTCCTCTCTTGCCAATGAATTATGCCACTGAAATAGTCCTGGTCTGCTCAGCTTGGCGCACATCTTGTACTCGGAGTCAATGCCAGGAACGTTTCCCCAGACGCAGGGCCCAGGGACTAAGCCCTTTTTGGCCTCGTGTCTGTAGAGAAATGGGAGGGACTTGTGGAATACCCAAATCCAGGCAGGTCGTTCCAGCAGGGCTCATCTTGAAGCATGATGGGGTTTCTCTTCTCGTGGCCAGAAGCCCCTCTTTTCCTTAACAATGGAAAGCTGAGGAACAGACTGATCCTGAGAAGAGAACAGCACTGGGTTTTTCTAGTTTAGCAGCCACTCTGTGTGCTGCCACGAGGTGTGAGATGTGCTGGAAAATGGGTGCTGTGTCTTCCAGCATCTCTGCTGCCTGCAGTGGGCTCTGAGGGCAGGGCCTCTAGGACACAGTTTCATGAAGGCTTACTGTTGGGTTCCTTTTTAGGCCAATAAACAGCAATAAGACACGCGTTAAGCAACAACAAACAAAGATTACTAGAAACAGCGAGGCTCATCTGTAGAGGAAGAAATAAACACCATTTAAAGCCAAAACTCATAGACAGTGTATAAGAGTTGTTGCTCCTTGGAGAGCACAAAGCTTGGGGTGGGAAGATGTGTAACAAGAGATTAAAACTTCACAGGGAATGGTTTTATTGCTTCCCTTTTGCTTTTGTCAGTTGAGAGGGAAAGAAAAAAAACAGGAGATCTTGGTGAAAGCAGGAGAAGCCCAGGCACGTTCTAATGGGACTGAAAGTGCCCCTTTATTTATGCTGTGCATTGAAGCCTCAGTGCTCTGAAGTAATTTGACGTAATCTAAGGCTGAGATACAATCTGGTTCTATTCACATCCATGAACTCCAGTTGACTTTGGTCAGGTCAGCTCATGGCTTCCAGCTGACCCCACGCTGGTTTTTGGAGATGGATATTTCCCAGCCCGGCAACAAACACAGCCCCAGCTGCCCGAGCCCTTCCAAGTCAGCACTGGGCTTTGAATGGAAAGAGAGAGTCCCCTGGGATGGACTGGCACACATTGCTGATGGGCAGTGTGGTTGAATGGTGGCGAGGGAAGGCTGTGAGTTGGGTTTTGTCATGGGTGGATGTTATCGGGGGGGGCTACTGCTAACAGCACTGGTGTTCAATAGAGGAGAAACCAGAGCCAAAGTCATTGGGGTAAAACACTTTTTTGGTGCAAGCTTCCCAGAAAGCCGTCAGTGTGAGCTGTGATGCCTCTTCCAAGTGGTGATGGAGGGTGTTTAGCAGTGCTCCAGGAGCCTTTCCAACAAGCAAGGATATCAGAATGGGTAAACCTCCCTCATTTACCACAGACCAACCCTTCCCTGTGGACTGACGCAAGGAATCAGGCTTTTCTCTCATGGGAGAGGATGCTGGCAGATCCTTTGGGGGCCCACAGCACCCACCCCCGACTGAGACCCCAGGGTGCTGCCTCCATGCTGCACCAAATCTCCCCAGTGCCTTTGTTTGCTTTTTCCCCTTTCCAACAATCCCCGTTTACCGACAACAGAGCACTTTGTACTGAGCTTCCTTGAACTTGTCTATTTTCCCTGCTATGCAGCAGGAGAGGAATACTCACCGCAGCACCTCTCCGTTTGGTGTTTTGTTTACCAGCCCCATGTGGGAAAATCTCCTTTCCAATTACTTACTAATTAACTGAAGGCCCGTTTCCTAACGAACTGGACCAATGCACGGCTCTCCAGGAATCTTGCTCCCTCCATAGAAGGCAGTAGTCACCAAAACACCAATATCATTGCTTCCAAAGAATGGAAATCTTTCTAGGTGCAGATTTACAAAGGCCTTTCATCACCTAAAGACGTAGACTGGCTCCAAGAAGAATTTTAAATAATAATAATAATAAAAGAAATCTGGTGGGAGCTGGGTGCCAAAACGCTTTTGTAAACCAAGCCCTTGATCTGAAACCGATGCCTGCAGATCTGATGGGAAGTGTCAGTAGCACAGGTATCACCTCATCCTTTCATATCCCTGCCAGTTCCAGGCACAAAGGGAGGAAAGGGTAACCTGGGCCACTGTTATACTTTGAAAGCATTTTAAAAGATCATGGGGCTTTTCCCTTTTCGAGAAAGTTTCAGCATCTTTTCCTTTACTGTAGGAGGTCAGGGAAGCTCGGCTTTGGTTCTTCTTTTATTTATTTCTTGGTGCTGATTTCGTACATAACACTCAGAAGCTTTTAACAAAATGCTCTCCAAAATCTTGTGCATTCTCAAGCTCTTTCCCCCCACATTCACTGGTTGCAGAGAAATCCCAAATCTCACAAAACCTACAGAATATCTCCCACCCAGTGCTGCCCCTCCCAAGCCCTTCTATGCTTTCCTTCTGCCTTTCCCATCACGATACAGGCGTGAGCTGCAGGGGTCATTCCTTTAGGGGTCTCTCGAGGCTGTGTGGGACCATATGGCCCTATAGAGCCCAGCTGTCCTCGCAGGGCCCTCCTTGCCCTGTATGATGCTGGTAGGGCTCCGTGCACAGGGATGCTGCTGGGCTCACGGGCTCCATGGGGGGTAATGACAAGCGCTTGGCTCCGAGCTCTTTTCATCTTTTTAAACTGATGAAAGCCATGCCAGCAAGTTCTGGGTTGGTTTTTTTTATGGGAACTGTGGGGGCTTGGCACTGCCGAGTGTCGCCCCTGGTCTTCAAGCCGAGAGGCAGAGATCTCCCCCTTCTTGTGGTTTATCTAAGCCCTCTGTATCTGATGCAACAAAACGCTGAGGTGGGACTTGCCTCCGTCTGTCTGTTTGTTTGTGTCAGACACTTGTTCCCCGTTTATCTGCTCGATCAAAACAGGTTACACCAAGCAAAGCTACTTCCCTTTGATTTCATCTGTTGAGGCTATGGGGGGGAAGCCAAAGCTTTAACAAAAGGGCGATAGGGAAGCTCTTCAAACACAACCATCGGTAACCGAATAGCTGCAGGCGCTCCGAACATCTTCCCTCCCCACCCTGCAATGCAGGGAACTGGACAGCCTGCCAGCAGCCTGGGGCAGCTGCAATGGGCATCCCAGTGCACGGGGAAGGAGTTGGGCTGTGCAGCGTGGGGCAGCCCTACAGCTTTGGTGTCGGTGGCAGTGGATGGAGCTTTGCGTGGCTGGGATGTGGGAGCAGCCAGATTTGGGATTGTGGTTCTGGAAGGGCGGGCTCTTGGCTGGTTCTGATGGCATCGTGGTAGTGTTGCCCTCACAGCTTGGGTAGCATCCCTAGATGCACTAGGAGCAGATATCAATCCCTCTGAAGGTTAGGAAGAACTTTAAGAAAATGGAGGTGGTGAGGAGCTATGATGCATCTGCTCCCATGGTCTTGCAGAGAGGATGGCCCTCTGGATGCCACTCTTCTTTCCATCTGCACAGCTTGTCAGCTTGTGGCAGTGAAGGATGGCCTTCATCCAACAGCTCCCAGCCTCAGTGCCAGACAGGCAAGGGCAGCTCAGAGCTGGCCACCAAAATTCTCCACCCAAGCAAAACAACCCTACAAGGTACCCTATCTCTGTCTGTGCATTTTGTATCAAATCTGTAACACAGAAAACCAGAGCCCTTGTCTTCAGTCTCTCTGCCACACACTCCCTGCTCAAATGTCAGCAGTTCATCTATACTCCTCAGCTCCAAAGGGGGGGAGGTCCCCATCTCACCTCTCACCTTGGTGCTGGGATGCGAGCTCCTGCTATCAGGGGTCACAGGGTTTGTCATATTCCCACAGTAGGTCTCTGGGCTTGCTGAGGAGGGTTTCTTTCAAACTTTATGGCTTATAACCCAGTAGGATGCGAAGGCTTTCACCTCCACATCAGCTTCTAACTCAGACAGAACACATGCCCAAGCAACGTCGGCCTGAGATGGGCGCTCAGGTTTTGCACTGCTCACCTACACAGTTCACCAGGGATGCCGGGGCTGAGCCCATTTCTTTTTTTTTTTTGCTGTTATCTCTTCAAACGAGGCTGGAACCTTTTGAGGAAACTTGGCCTTCCTGGCCCCACACCTCGTCCTCGGCTGCACCTCTCCCAGGGGCAGCTCTCCCTGGTGAAACTTCCCTCAAAGCCTCCGGGAGCTCTCTTGTCTCTTCCCCCTGCAGCTACCAACAGCCCCAGGACAAGTCCCAAAGAAGTAAGAGCAGCAGCAGCAGGGCTGGAAACAGCTGGTTGCTATGGCAATGGGGCTTGCTCGGGATTTGCATAGGGCTGGTGATTTTCATAGCACAGCCACATTTAAGGCGAGCAGGAGAAATTTCCATATTCCCAGCTCCAAGTCAGTTGGGGCGTGGGGGAGGCCAGGAGGGGGATATTTGAAATTCAAATGAAGGTGATTAGGGTTTGAGGTTGGGTTATTTTATTTTATTTATTTTTTTCTTAAACATCCCATTATGGAAGAGGATAAAAAAGGATGGGGAGGGGAAGGGGAACAAAAGGCTGGTTTGACTTGAATTAGAGGGGCAAAGGAAGAGCTGGTCTGATCTGCCTCTTGCCCGAGAGAAGAGACTTGCCCTCTCCCAACACCTGCAGGTGAAATGTTTTCCGTGGGAACAACTGCTGCCCTCGGGTTTCCTTGGGGAAGCTGCCCCAGTCTCCCACACTCACTGTCCCGTGCTCCCCCCACACCCTGACCCACACAGAGGGCACAGCAGTGGCACTGGGGGGGAGGGGGGGGGCTCTTGTAGGAGCAGCATTGGTGTGATCCTGGGGTTTGCACACCGGTTCAACACTCGAATGAAAGCTTCCCCTGCAGTCTTTGACTGAGTCAGCGCAGATTCACTTTCCTTGCTAAGCAGCCTTGGCTCTCCCACAGAGGTGCTGCAGTGCCCCGGTTGGGTCTGTTTGTGTTGCTAGAGCAAACAGCTAATGAGGAAACTACAGCCCTGCTTGGCTGCCTTGCAAATTTACCGTCCTGTTCACACTTTCCCTTTCTCCCTTTAAGAAGCATTGCTGCAGTTAGTTAACCTTGGGAGCATCAGAGGATGGGGAATGGAGCAGAGGGTGCTCAGCTGCAGCTTCTGCCCCCCATCACCAGCAGGCACAGGTGGGAGCAGTCAGGGTGATTGCACTGAGATAGGAGAAGGTGATTCCAGCCAGCTTCTCCCAGCCAGGACCTCACTGCTGGGTCTGTAGAAGTGGCTGCTTTAGCTCTGGGAATGGTGGAGAGATCCATGAGGTGATGGCTGAGCATCCAAAGGGAGCTGAGTTGCTGAGGATGTTGAATTTCTCTGTGTTCTGATAGAACCATGCCATGCTCGGTGCAGGTGAGAGGTTTTCTTTGCTTACAGCATGTAACTCAAGCTCTGTGCATAGCCATGTTTAATGTCACCGTTTCTCTACCTGCTCTTGGGCAATGATTTAATTTCACTTGTTTGGGGTGAGTGATTTGACACTTCAGTCCATGCAAGCAAGTTAATTCCTCAGCTTCTAGAAAACATATCTTGGAAGGTGCCCTGCACCAGGCCTGCTTTGTCAGTCCCCAAAGGCACCATGCTTTATCAGCTGTGGTTCTAGGAGAGAGAAATCTTAATTTTAGCTATTTGGTACTCTGACCTGCTCGCCCCATAGAGTCAGCAATGGCAATAGGCAGCTTTGGAGGTGATCCACCCCTCTGTCCTAGGGGTGAGCTGCCCTTTGGAAGTGCTGCCTTCCTCTCTGTGGCTGTAGAGGCTGCCTAGAGCGATTGGCTCCTGATTAGACACTGCAAGTTAGACATCTGAGCCCCAACCCCCTGCCCACTGTCTGCCTGGCAGTGTTCCCCCACCATCATTCAGCTGTTCTGAATTTCCCTCCCAAATATATGGGGCAGAGAACTGATCCCCTGTGGGAATTCCCCGTCACCTGCTGCAGGTTGAAATTGCTTTCTAATTCCCCCATCCTTCCCGAGATCAAACTGCGAGGTGAATAAAGCGTGGAGCTGGGTGGGAAGGGGAATGGAGCCAGAACGAAGGTGGCAACCTGGTTGTGTCATTGGGCAGCTGTCATTCCTGCAGGTGACACCCACATGTCACTGCATGTCTTTGCTCTGTGAAGGAGAAGATGTGCTGCAATCTTGTTGGGTTATTTTATTGCCTTCTCCCTTCATGGATGGAGCTTTCATCCTCGAGTTCTGTGCAGCTGGGCAGCTCCTGGTGGGAATCGAGTCGGATGGGATGGAGCGTGGATGCTTGCTGGGTTTTCTCAGCACATGAAGCCTCCCAGACTGGGGGGGAAAGCAACTGCTTTGCTGCTCCCATCCCCAGAGAAACCTCCCCAGGCAAACTCGCACCAGATCTGATGCCAGTGCTATGCAAAACAGCTGCCAGGTGAAGCGAGGAGAGCTGCACGGTCCCTGTCTGCTGCGCTGCGGGGCTTTATCGCTGCCTCTTCCCCTCCATCCAGGACACCCACAGGAGCCTCGTGGATGGGGAAGCTCCTAAGAAATGTGACATGAGGAGCTCAGAGCTCCCTTTAAATCCCAGGGTTTCCCTGTTTGGGTGCAATCCTGGGAGCAATCCTGCGTTGAGCCTTTGGGATCCCACTATGCCTGGCTGTGTTGTCGGCTGCTGCGGGGCTCCACCACAGCGAGTGGAGTTCTGGCAGTTTGCAGCAGTTGGGAATCTGCTGCCACTTAACACTTTTCTTTCTTTTGTATCACCTGGAGCTAGAAAAGATTACATCTTAAGTGCAGATCCCTATTGTTTGAACAGCTCGTTCCTTTAAGGAGAGAAATGAGTGCTTCAGTGTGGGTCCTGGTGCTGGTAGGGACTGGGAGGAAACTGGTTTGCTTTTCAAATGGTTGTAGGAGAACCACTGTGTTAGCTGGAAGAGGAGTTGTTATCCCCATCGCACCAGAGCCTTGGCTTGCAGCTGAAATCATGTTAATTCTACTTGATACACAAGCTTCTACCAAAATAGAAAACGGTGAGCTCTGTTTGCAAATAAATCACAGTGCAAACACTCACGGATCCTGCTGAAAAGTGGCAGAGATTTGTGTATCCAGCTCCCATTTACATAACCGCTGGGAGCAGAAATCACCTCACCCCATTTTAAGTACTTCACTCTTGGACATCTAAGTCTGAACCAGTTCCCCCTGGGTCTCTTTGTAGTCCATAAAGAGGAACTGTCATCTCCAGAGGGCCGTTCATCTCTGGTTGAGATAGGAGATGGAGATAGGTTGGGGGAACGGCCTCTGGAGGTGCCTGGTGCTCCTCGTTGTCAACCAGGACAGCCTGGGGCAGTGGCTCAGGGTTGGACACCCAACATGCAAATGGGCTCATGTGCATCTCCAGAAAGTTCCATTGTCACTGAAAATAAAGGGGTGGGATGGTGCTATGTATGGTCCTGTGGGAGAGGATGGGGGAAGAAAAAAGAAAGCAGAAGTATGATGGAGGGAAAAGCACCAGGTGGCAAGCTTGGAAGAGGAGGAGGAGGGGGATGTGCTGAGGAGCTTGGGCCTGGGTGCTTTGAAGTGCTGTGTTTTGGCAGAGTCTTGTTTGGAGAGCTTGGCTCGTGGCGTAGTGATGCAGCACAGAGCTGCTGCCCGCTTCCAAGAGCTGGGATGTACGGGGTGACTCAGAGCCCTCATCACTGGGACCCAGGGATTTCCCTCAAGGTCTTTGAATCTTGCCTCATCAACATGCTGCATTTGAACGTGAGCGAAAGTCTTGCGTCCAAGAAACCAGAAGATTACCTTTTCCTTCCTGTTCTATTTTAGCAACTGGGAACTTTATTTCCTTCTCTCCTTCTTGCCCTTCTTCCCTTCAGCTACTGCCATTAGATTGCATCAACCCCCCCCCCCCCCACCCCGGTGAGTTTCAAAGGTAGAAGCACAGGCCTTGAAGATCCTCACGCAGCCCTGCTCAGGTGTGTGGATGCTGATTGCAATCATCTATTAATGCTATCAGCATTCCCATCGCTTACCCGTGCAGTCGTTGGCGCTCAGAGCTGGAGCTCAATGAATGAACCAATTCCTGGGGTGGAGCAGTGGGGAGAGGTGGCCGGGGAGCAGGTGACCGTGGCTAGAGCAGCAGCAGAAGGGAATTGAATGGAAAAGGAGAGATGGAAAGAGAGAAAGCTTTGAAAAGCTGCTCTGGAAGAAGCCAGGAAGGAGGATGGGCTCTGGGTCAGCAGAAATGCAGACAGGCTGGTGGAAAAGGTGCAGACCTGGAGTGGGTACATCACCCCCTGAGGATATCAGAGCTCTGCTTGTTCACCAGCATGCGTGGTGTGAGCTGAAAAACTGTGAGCTGGGTGAGGGGAGAGGCTCGAAAGCAAGCTGTGAGCTGGATGGGTGTTCCTGCCCGCACAGCTTCGTGCAGGAGATGTGAACTCTTGAACAACACAATGTGTCGGAGCTTGATCAGATCACAGAGCACGGGCTGTGCTTCGTGGGGAACGTTATTCTGGGGGAGAAAAAACAGCATGGGAGGAAAAGGCCCCCAGGGGCTTCTGCTGGTGGGATGTGAACAATTTAGGGCTATTTATCATGAGCCCAGTTGGGCTGAAGGAGAATGGGTTAGGGAATGGGTTGCAAAGAGAAGGGAAGGGGTTTCTTGGGGTTGCCTTTGCAACGATGGAGGCTTCGTGGAATCCCTTAAAGCGTTCATATCTGCAGAGAGCGTAGCCTTTCCTCTGTGATGTTCCTGATGAATTTGGCAGGTGTGATGGAGGAGGGGGGGGGGATGTTTATCATCAAAGGGGAATGAGTGAGGGCCTGTGCGGTACCTTCAGGCTGAAACCTGTCTGATTTTCCCCCTGTGCCTGCCAATCTCTCTTGGAATCAAGGAGACGCCTCTTGAGCACAACCCCACGGCACCCTCTGTTCCTTCAGATATCCCGTAATTACCCAGTGCCACATGGGTTCCTGAAGATCCCTGGTTTGCAGCCCCGGCCACCTGCTTGCTGGCCTCTCCCACAGCTGGTTCTTTGTGCACAGTGCTGGGTTTCCCTGGGCATGTGTTGCATCCTCCAGCTCTTTTCTGCTGGAACCTTGTGCTCCCGCTGCTGCCTTCACACCGCCTCCACCTTCCTCTCCTGTCCTTGCTCCTGCTGAGCCAGCAGCGTATCTTTGGTTATGGAAAGTTTAGCTGGATGCTGAGTGCCATTAATACTGAGACTTGTTTGTTTGTTTTTTTTTCTGTTTCGTTGTAGGAAGTGAACAGAATGGGCTGGACTTTAACAGGCAGGTAAGATGCTCCCCAGATTCTCCTGGTTTTTTTTTTTTCGTTTTTTTTTTTGGATTGCTGTTTGTTTGTTGCTCATCTCGTTGAGTCCCAGGCAGCTCCTGCAAGGAGATAAAACTGTGAGGCCGTGAGCTACTGCTAAACAAACCACAGAAGTCTTTCCCAGTTCCCCTTGTGGGGACACAACGGCAGATAAAACATTGTGTTTCCAGGCTTCCCCATTTCATAGAAATTCAGTTAATTATAGAGTTTCTTTGAGTCACGCTTTGCTTGAGGCTTTTTCTGACTTTTTAATTATTTCTATTGTCATTTAGAAACAAAAGGGACCACAGTTGCACCAGCAAATGAGCAAACCCCACCACAAAGCTCCATGCGCTCACACTACGTGTGACACTGGCACTGAAAGCACTGTGGTATGCAAGTCTGGGAGCACAGGGCTGACTCACAGGAGTATCAGCAAGGGCTGGAGATGAGGTGGTTTGAGGTCTTGGAGTGCTTGGATCAAGACCAGGCCTGCCTACAACGGCAGATCCTTCTTTGCTAGGTGGTGGGGATAAGGGACACCAGAGATATGCATGTCCTTCTGACAACAGGGCAGCACATGAGGGTCTGCAGGGATGCTGTCTTTGCTGTGAGATGTTGTCCTCCAGCTCCTTGCAGCTAAAAGAGCCCCTGTCTCATGGAGAAGCTGCAGAGATATGGCTCTCAGAGATCCCTAAACCTCAAAGCAGAACCACAAAGAGAGGCAGGTGACAGCACTGAGCATAGCTTGAATCTGCACAGGAACATGAGTAGACGCTCTGAGTCTCAAGCTAAGGACTCCTGTGGCCACCCATGGAGCTGGGCTCAGACCTTGGAAATAAAAAGAGCAGGTCTGGAGAGCAAAGCTACCGACCTGCTGCAGGGCCTGGAGCTGCCTATGGAGATGCAGTGAGGAATGTAGCTGCATGGGCAGCCACCAGCACCTGATGTTGGTATTCCTCCCAGCACAGCAGCCCGCCTGCTTCCAGCTTCACCTTCCCCAAGTCCAAGGGTTGCAATCTTTGCAGGCTTTCTGCTGGCAGCAGGTGGGCAGCTGGTGCTGCCCCATTGCTTTCCTGCCCTCCTACCTTCCCTGGGTGGCTCTGGTCTGGCAGATGTCAGCGAGCTGCTGTTTGGTTGGTTGGTTTGGCTGCTCTGGCGTTGGGTGGGTCGTAACTTCCTATCAAAAGGTGTCTTAACACGTTCAGCCATCTTCCAGGTTTTTGGAAAACCCATCTGAAAACAAAAAGTCTTGTGTCTCCAGCTCTGCGGGTTGCAGAGCCCAAAGCACATGCTTTTTGCACGCCAAGAGAAGAATCCAATCTGCTTCTGACAGGCGATAAAAGAAAATTCCCTCCAGATAGAAATAAGCTCTGAAAGCACGAGATCGTTACACGTTGCAAACTTTTCCAGTGGCAACACCACAAAGGTATTACAACTGGATCCTGGGCTGAGGTTAATCGAGGGAATGCTATTGACTGCAGTGAGGGAGAGCTGTGTTACAACTGCCAGCAATTGGACTCGTTATCGTTGAGCTCATGGTCCCCTGCGTGCTGCTGATTGAGGGTTGCTGGTCAAGGCATGGGGCCAGCCCCATAGTCAGTAGGATTTGGGTGAGCCTAGGGGTGGATGTGGGCCCTGCAGGCAGCGTGGCTCTCTGTCTCCCTCTCTTGGCTCTCCCAAGACCATGCATAGAGCTGAGCCACTCTCCTCATTGCCATTATCTCAGATGAGCCCAAACGCGGGCTCACGTTTTGGGTTGACCTCAGCTATTGGTGAATTTATCTTCAATTCAGCAAACAGATGAGAAAAAGGAAGAGGGGAGATGTGGAAATATCAAAGTGTTCTCATGTAAAACCAGATGCTGAGCTTGTTCATTAGGGTGGAGGTTGGTGGGTTTTTAATTTTGGTTTGGGGTTTGGGTTGGTTTTGGGGTTTTTTTTTTCTTTGTTACCTTGCAATTCAAGTTTTCAAGCTGAAGCCAGAGAAGTATGATTTGAAACNCCTCCCACCTGGATGCAACAGTAATTTGTATGTGAATGAGAGGGGAAAGGGCGTGTATGGAAAAAAAAAAGCAGCATCTTCTGCCTTGCCTATCTGGTTTGGCTTTTTATTTAGAGAGTCTAATGCTGGTTGTTTCCTGTTTATATCAAGGGAAATGCAAAGAGAAAGTAATAAACTTTCACCTTCAGTGCTGGCACCCTCGGGAGGGACATCTGCTTCTTGATGGTTTGGGATCGTGGCCAGAGTGTGNCTGCAGTGAGGGAGAGCTGTGTTACAACTGCCAGCAATTGGACTCGTTATCGTTGAGCTCATGGTCCCCTGCGTGCTGCTGATTGAGGGTTGCTGGTCAAGGCATGGGGCCAGCCCCATAGTCAGTAGGATTTGGGTGAGCCTAGGGGTGGATGTGGGCCCTGCAGGCAGCGTGGCTCTCTGTCTCCCTCTCTTGGCTCTCCCAAGACCATGCATAGAGCTGAGCCACTCTCCTCATTGCCATTATCTCAGATGAGCCCAAACGCGGGCTCACGTTTTGGGTTGACCTCAGCTATTGGTGAATTTATCTTCAATTCAGCAAACAGATGAGAAAAAGGAAGAGGGGAGATGTGGAAATATCAAAGTGTTCTCATGTAAAACCAGATGCTGAGCTTGTTCATTAGGGTGGAGGTTGGTGGGTTTTTAATTTTGGTTTGGGGTTTGGGTTGGTTTTGGGGTTTTTTTTTTCTTTGTTACCTTGCAATTCAAGTTTTCAAGCTGAAGCCAGAGAAGTATGATTTGAAACCCAACTCCAAGCTGAATGCGAGAGCTCTTTGACTTTATTTGGAGCGTTGGGCGCTAATCACTTTGAAGATCATAAATCTCACATCGTTTAAGCCTCTCCCCCAGCCTTTGTAGATGGCCTACATTTCAGGTCTGCTTCCCTCCCCTGTTGTGCTCCAGGCAGGAAAAGAAGGGTGGAGTGACCTGGTTAGACCCCTTCTTGCCTCCCAGTTCCCTGCTGGGACTGCTCTCACCCTGCAGATGGGGAGGAGGGAAACTCTTGTGGAGTTTGAGGTTTTCTCGCAGTTTGTGGGTCAGGCCTGTGCTTTATGAGAAAGCTNAGCAAGGAGCACTGCAAGGGTGGCTTCAAACTCTTGCAGCAGAACAGCTCCAATTCCAGAGCTGGACACTGTCTCCAGAGCTCTGCCTGGAAGTGTTGCATCAGAGCTTTTCCTGCTGCTGTGCAGCAATCCTCACCAGGTGGGGAGACGGTAGTTTGTGTCGTTTCCCTGCCCGTCCCTGCAACGTTCATCCTTTAAGGAAATACTACACTGTTTGTTTTCATAGACAGCTCTGAAGAGAGCTATTCTGGAGAGCAGGTAATTTGCCCTTTGTCTGGAGTTAATCTCTGGAATAACATTGGTTCTGAGTACGCACGGAGCTGAGGGTGATGGTTTTGGGTGACAGGAGGTGTTGTGTGTGCAGTGTGCACACGGTGCGTCCACAGTTAGCATGGGAAGGCACAAATCCTGTGTCAGTGACTTCTTTTCCACCACAGAGGCGATGAGTGGATTCCTGCCGTGGGCTGCCTTGCAGCAATGCAGCTCTGAGTGCAGGGGCAGAATGAGGGCTCGCCCTCCTCTCCTTGCAGAGATGCTCTCAATCGCTGTGCCGTGCTCCAGTGCTGGGGCAGAATGTGTCATCTGCAACAGAGCTGAAAGGTTATGGATTACTGAGGCAGGAAAGGCTTAGCACGATCTGTATGTGCTCTGTATCCAAATACACCATGCAGTTTCGCTCCAGAGAAAGGCTAACCCTTGCAGACAGGCTGTCATTTGTTTAATGGTAATGATGGGTTGGAGATTTGTACCAATATAAAGGTGATGCTGCCGTGAGACCTGGCCATGTTTCAGACAGATGAGCAGGTGATCGTGTGCCTGAGTAGCTCGGGGCTCTGCATAGCCTGAATTTTCCGGTTGGTTCTTTACTCCTATTACTTTATATTCTTTATTTTACGCCCACTGGAGGTGTAATGTGGGTACACCCCTCTCCTGTGGATCTCCTAGAAATAGGATCTTGGAAAGCAAGTAGCTGGGAGATGTGTTGGTGGGGCAGGAGAGACTTTGAGAGCACAGGGGGAGCATCTAGGGCTAACTCGGAGGACAAAGAGATGAGGATGAAGTGGTCTGGTGTTCATGGGCACATCAGCTCAGCACTGAGCTCCCACATCAGGTCACACGCTGTGCCATTCTGACTGTCCCTAATGAGTGCATGGGACACATCTCGCATCTCTCTTCCCCAGTGCTCAGTCAGCACCAAGCCATTGAGCTGCTTATTGTTCTCAGACGCTAGGACTCAAGCTGATTTTTTTTTTTTTTTGGCCAATTGAATGCCTCTGGTCCAAAAAATCAGAGGATCTTCTGAAAATTCTTCCAAAATCAGGTGAAGGATTCTGCATGCTGTCTGCCAGAGGTGCTACCTGGGGACCTCATCTCCCTGCCCTGTCCCCATCTGATGGGATCATTGTCTGGGGGAGCTTTAATCTTTGATTTACAGCTGTTCTGAGGGAGGAGCCTGAGCTCTCTTCGATTTTCACAGCTGATGTCCTGTAGGCACATGATGTGAGAAAAGCAAGCAAGCTGCACCTGAGATCTGAAATCACAGGTGGCCCTTTGCAGTGCCACTAATAATGCCCTGACCTTGTTTGGTCCTTTCCACCCACACGTCTGAAGGCACTTTGCTAATGAATCGAGCATCCCGGTGCTTCCAGGAGGCAGGGAGGTGCTCAGCCCTGTCTTGCAGGCAAGCACTGACTGCCTGGCCTTTCCCAGAGATGCTGAACGCTGTGATTGCAGCTGAAATCAGTGTGTGCTTCATAGGAGAGTTGCCTGTGGACATCGAGGTGTATTGTAATCCAGGGCCTCGCTCCCTGGCTGAGCCGGGCTACGGACTCCCATTGTCTGATTCATAGTCTTGTGCTCAACCACAGACAAGTTCTTCCTCCCCTCCATCCTTTTGAAGGTGGAAAGAAGGGCCCAACTCGCTCGGTAGTTTGTTATTAATATCTGGGATGCAAAACTCCCTGCAGATTTAATTTTGCTCCATCAGGGCTTCCCTCCCCCTGGCGATCTTTCTCATAGTTTTTTCATTCCTCTTTGTGTTCCCACCTCCCCCTAATCTCATGTGTTCCCTAGATGTCATTTCTGTTCCTGCTTGGCTCTCCCTGTGGGTAGTTCAGGTTTCAGTCTGCCCTCCAGATTTCCATCCCCGTCCTGTTTTGCCCTCCTCTCGAGGGGAGGTTCCCATCCTGTTTCCTTCTCCCCTCTGGGGATCAATTCAGATTTTGCTCTCTCTTCATCTCCGCATCGCCCCAGGGTCTCAGCTGAAGTCTTGCAGCTGCTTTTCATCTCTTGAGCCTCCTCTAGCTGGAAATGGGCCCGGCTGTCCATATCTGCCTTGACTGACACTGGATCTAAGAGGAGCACCACCTTGGCCTTTCCCTTTTGAAGTTCCTTTGCTCCGTCCCAGGGATAGACTGATTGCATAAATTTGTATGTGTGCTGGTTCTTCATTGAAATGCAGCCCTTTGGGAAAGCGTCAGAGAAAGCCCTGGCTGGAGGGAAAGTCCTCTGTTTCTAAATATGGCACTGCTTTGCTTAGACAGAGATGCAGAGGAACCTCTTCTGCAGGCTAGTTTTGTTTTGGCATCTCAGAGGCCCTCAGATGAGATTGCTGGGAACCAACTCCAAAACACGCCAGTGACTCTCTGGGGAAGCTTATAGGGGGAATGATGGAAGAAGGAGGCAGGATTTAGGTTTGTTGGATTTCTATGTATTTATTTTATTTTTTTCCTCAAGGGCTGGACTGAAATCACTGAATCTGTCTGGTTAGCCAGTAACTGTTGGGAACAACCCAACACTGCTTCTGAGTTGCTGGGCTGTGCCAGGCTCTAAGGTCCAGTTGCAGCCCATTCACAGACTCCAACTGTCCCACTCTGACCTGTATTTATAAGTATTTCCTACACTTATGCCCTTGACCCAATGGAAATACATCTCATGCTGTTGTCCCAAAGCTGTCTTATAGATCAGGGAGGGACAGTGTGGTCTGCTCTTTCTGCAAGTTCTCTTCTCCAGCCGTGCACCTCTCACCCTTTGGTCAATGTTTTCTGAGCTTGCAGGGGATAAGCTCTGTTTTCATGCACTAAAGAGACTTAATGATCTTTTCCATAATAGAAACTGAGCTCAAGGCATAGTCGTCACCATCAAGGCAATATTTAGGTTGCCCGGCACCTTTTTAAGCATGGATATGACTCTCCTGCCTGCTGGAGAGTGGCTCATTGGTAATAAAGAGAAGACTCCAAATTCTTGAAGGCCTTTCATCTGGTGAGCTCCAAGAATTCAATCAAAGCCTACACCACCCAGCAAGGGTGGGGCCCTTGCACCCATTTTACAGAAGGGCAAGTCATAGCATAAAAAGGTGAAGGCGATGGGGTTTCAAGCAAGGCCTCTAATTTTGGAAGCCTGACATCAGAGCACACACTTTCTCCCGTCCCAGAGGTGACGTGCTCGCGCTCCATGTGAAATCAGTGGGTCTGACTGGTGGAGCTCAGCCCCTCGGGGGGCAGACGTGGGGTTCTCACTACAGCACACCCAACACGTGGAAGTCATCCAGAGCTCTCTACCCTCTGTTCCCTCCCTACTTTTCATATCTCTGCCTGTAGCAGAGGGGGTTGGAACGAGATGATCTGAAAGGACCCTTCCAACCCAACCCGTTCTATGATTCCACTCAAAATGCAAAATGATATGTTACTGTCCAGCAGCACTGATCTTCCTCACTTTCCCTTTCTTTTTTAATTATATTCCCTGCGTGTCTTCAATTTGATTATTTTCCCTCTGTCTCAGTTCCTCGGGGTGCAGCAGTGGGTGCCAAAACTCCCCTGCCCAATCAGTGGGATCTGCAGAGCTGGGATGGAGCTGTTCCCAGCCATGGGAGCTGGCTGATTCTGAGCAAATTCCTTTCCATTGCAGGCTGTGGTGTGAAGCAATGTGCCACTGAGGGATCCCCCCCAACACAGTGCTGCTGGGGAGTGACAGATCCGAGGACTGCGTGGAGCCAGTGCTGGGTGCTGGGATGGTTTCTGGTTGCTTGGCAGCCAGGGGGCATGGAGAATATGGGATGAGCACAGTCTGCTCCCTGTTGGCCGGAGATCTGTGGGAAAGGGGAAATTTTTCATGAGTGGTTGAAGGTTTGGTTCTGGCCCCAGCAAAGCTCTATCAGACAGCTTTGCTGCTGACTTCAACAGGAACGTGGTCAGGTTCCAGGGAACCTGTGCAAGCATGCAGGAGGGCCTGGGAGAAGCCATGTAGCCTGGCGTGTGTGAAATCGGATTGATAAGGAAAGGGGCAGGGATGCAGCTCAGGGTGGGAGAAGAGATAAACACCAAGGTGTAGGCAGAGGTGGAGTTCTGGAGAGCTTTGGAAGTTGGGCAAGTGGAATTGAGGAGCAGTGCTGCAATGCACGGGGAGGTTGGGGCAGAAGGGCAGAGCTGAGGGGGAGTCCTGGAACAGAGCTGTGGGAGAAATTGCAGCCTTTACAGTGGTAAAGCCATTTTCCATGCATTGTTTGGAGGGTCTCATCATTCTGGCCAAGAAAATGACATTGCCCCCTCCCCCCCCCCCCCCCGCA
>VXAB01004134.1:141098-158524 GCA_013399175.1 Odontophorus gujanensis | reverse complement strand
TTTTAGAAATACTTCCAGTTTGGCACATCCACAGGCCCCAGCAGGGCAGGCACTGTGTGCATGAGTACCACTAATAGGAGTAGTGATGCTCTGAGCTGCTGATTGTCAGTATCCTTTGCCCAGTTCTGTGCTCTCTGGATGCAGACTGCCACCCCAAAGCCCTCAGCTTGCACAGGGATGGTTCAGCTGTGAGCAGTGACCATTAGGGACTGGTGCTCGCCCAGCTCTGGCTCCAGTTCCCCTCTCCCATACCCAGCTCTGGTGCTTGGGAACCTGCTGTGCTACGCATGGGCATTCTGAGTCCTGTCCCTTGGTGCAGAGGCAGGGCTGACTTTTTCCTGTTCTATGCCTCAGTGCAAAAGCATCAGGTTAACACTGAACCAGAAGAGCTGCGAATGCAAAGCGGAGCATGGCTCTGTCAGTTCCTCTTTGTGGAGAGTGTATCTCGGTGACACTGTTTTCATTTCCCATCCTTGCTTCTACTGCAGCCATGGCACAGCCATGACTGTTGAAGCACATCACATCTGACTTCATTTAATAAGCACCAAGGCCTTGTAAAGCTCTGATGCAGGTGTGTCGAGGTTAGGGATTACATTCTGATTTCCCAGTGTGCTGTCATTTCTGAGCGGTGGGATGTAGTCGGTGAGACATTCTGCATGGGATTAATTCTGCTTTTGTCATGTTGACAGCTTCTAAAAATCCCACCCTACGATGTGAGAAGATATCAAATTTGATAAGGGGGGAAATACTGTATTAGCATCAGGGTTTTCTGCTTTCTTCCCGGTGTCTGTTAAGCCTTGCTGTGTGTGCAGGATAGCACACGTGGAAATAGTAATTGCGAGCCCATTATTCTTATTGCCATAATTTATTATTAGCGTGTGTTTTATTTTATGGTGCCCACATGTGCAGGTAATTCCCAGAGAAGCGTGCTGGCACCACGGGAAGGTGGGAAGGCTTGGTGAGCTGCAGTAGCCCTGAATCTAGTTCTGATGTCTGGTTCTGCCCTAAGACATCCTCCCTCTGCTTCAGGCAATGCTGCTGTAGGAAATGGCACTTGGGGAACCACTCAGGCCAGGAAGAAACGTGCCATTCCTTTCTGGTGAGGGACAATAGGCTCAGACCCTGCAAAGCTCTGTGCACCCGATCCCCTTCCCAACAGCTGTACCCACTCCTCTTTGCAGCTGCAGTGGGAGGGATACGCATAAGTCAAAGTCTTAAACAGTTGTGAATTGCTGACTGAGATAAGCCAGATACAAGGGCAGATAAATACCTGTTTCAAAGAAGTTATGGGCTAAATAGAAACTGCCCAGCACATACAATTGTCTTCAGCCCTAAAACAATGACTGCAGCTTTGCCTGGTGCTGGGGAAGGCTGGCATGGCTTTTGGGGCAGTTCTGATCCCATCGTGGAGCGAGCATCCCAGGGCTGGCGCTGAATCACTCAGTCCCACCTTTGTAAAGAGGACAATGGAGCAGTGCTATGTCCCATCAGTGCCCACCCAGAGGAGGCAGCTTGGGGCTGTGTGTGGGCTGCCTGGGGGGCAAGGCCGAGCCATGCAGATGCCCAGGTCCTTGTTGTTCGATACCTGAATTGCTAATTGAGGCAACGTGCAGCACCTCCAGCTGCCCCTGGCATTGGTGCTGGGTGGATGCCAGGAGCTGCAGCCAGAGCTCTGCCCAACCAATGGCATCCTGCTGCCAGCTCCCCACCATGCACGTGGCTCACTCTGTCCATCTGTACGGGAACGTCCTTCCACGTGCTGAGACCAGAGCTCCTAACGTGAATCTCTCCAACTTCCTTGTGTAAAGCCAGCCCCGTGCAGCTTTGCAATATGTCTGCAGGATGTTTTCATGAGCCGAATGTTTGCCAAAAGTTCACAGATCAGTTACAAAACAGATGTACCCTTTCTTTTCATTTTTTTATTTTTTTTTCCTCCCCTTCTTCCTACTGGTAAGGAAGAGTTTGTGCAGTAATTGCAGGCAGGTTGGGAGATGTTTTCTTCATAATTCTCCTTCTTATGAAATGTTTATGAAACACCATCCACAAATCAGTTACGCAAGTGAGCCGAAGAGCTTTGATCATTTTCCATCGCCCTCAATATGTTTCTTAGTTTGTTTTGCTTTTTGTTTTTGTTTTCGGGCTAGAGATAGGCAAGAAACAATCCATCATTGGCCATGCCCAGCAAACGCGCTCGCCAACTTCAGGAAGGGACTCTCCTTTCTCCAGTCACTCTTCCTGTGTTGTTTTTTTTTTTTGCTCGCATCGCTTGGAGGCAGCTGACCCTATTTTAAGGCTGTGAAAACATCCACCTGAGATTTGCAAGTGTGATTCCTCTCCCCAAAGGAGCTGTGCATGCGGGTGCCGCCTGCCGTTACCTGCTCCAGCCCGGGGCAGGCACCTGAAAGCAAGAGGGGAACCTTGTGCTGTTTGATCTTGTCCTGCTCTCCTACCAGGTCGCTTACCCTTGGAGAGTGCAATTCCCCCAAATCCAATGGGAAGAAACATTGGTTCTTCCCACTCTGACCACAGTCATCGTTGGGGAACCACAGCAAGAGTTAGTTCTGATTTTGGCTAACTCACTGTTGCTTGCTTGCCGTGCTGTCGCATGGAGCTTGGCCAACATAGGGTGACCCCATGACAATTTCAGCCTCCTTTGGTATTTTTAAGGAAAGCTCTCATGTTTGTAGAAAATACCTGCAGATGCAGGTTGGATGCACTGGGAAAGGCGAAGGCAACTCCCCCTCCTTGTTTTATTAGTTTGAAATTAACATGATTTTAAGGGAGTCTCATGATTTCGAGTGGCCGCACCCACAATGTGTGTGGTTTTTGGGGGGAGTTTTGGTTTGGGTTCTTTAACGTACAGTTGGTAATAGTGCTGGTTTAGCTGGGGAAAAAATGAAAGTGCAGGATTTGCATAAACCAACCCAAAAGTTTTGGATATCCCCGAACTCTCGCTAATGAACAATTAGCCAGCTGCAGGCCTGTTGGGGAGAGGAAGAGGAGGGAGAAGTAAAATTGAACCTAAAACCAATGAAAAAAGGTGCAGGGGAGGATTTGTCAAGAACACCCAGGTTCCCGCCCACTGTTCAGGAGAGAACCAGAGAATTCCAGGGACGGGGGAAGGAGCAGTGGGAGATGTTGTTGTTTTTAAATGGGGAACCGGTCCTTTGCCAAACCCACCTTCCGTTCTCATACTGTGCGATGCCGGGATGCAGCTACACACCCCTTTCAGGCTGGAACGCTTCCAGATCATTCCACTTGGCAGCTGTAAAAATTGATTTCAGTTTGGAAATGGCTCGTGCTTCTTCAACACTCCGCTCCTGTCGGGATCATCACCCAGGCGGGATCCAGCACCTCGTTTTCTGAGACGCGGACAGCTTTTCTTTTTTTGGGACTGTTTGGACTTGGATGAGCGTGTTGTGTGACCCATGGATTGCCAGCAGGGGTGACGTTTATTTATTTATTTTCCACTTTTTGGCTCGGATGATTTTTTTTTTTTTTTTTTTTTTCCCCTTTTTGGGTCGGATGTTTTTTTTTTTTTTTAATTTTTTTTTTCATTATTTTTCAACGCCCCCTCAGGGAAGGGAAAAAAAAAACAAACAAGAAAGCATATAAAGCCGTCTCCTTCCACTGAGCAATGGCTCAAGGGTAACGGTGCTCTCCCAAACCTTTTGCTACCATTTATTTAGTCATTTAAACACGATCCGCGTTGATAGCGATCGAGAAGCTCTTCCATCTGATTTTTTTTTTCTCGCCAGGCCGCACGGGATGATCATGCCAACCTGAGAGGTAGGAAAGAGCTGGAATTCATAGCATGTATAGCTCTTGTCGCAAGGAGCTCGTGTTATTGCAAAACGAGTTTCGGCGGTATCCAGAGCTGCAGCTGTAATGAAAGGAGGTGTTGTAATTCTCTTCCCTCCACACAGCGCCTTCCAAAATGTTTTTTCGGGTCTCTTTGCACTGCAGCTCCAGTGGTCGCATCTTCTCTTTCTCTCACTGGGGAACGAACGTTGCACTTTTGTTTGCTTTACTTGAACTGAGTTAAATACTCCCTTGGCCAGAAGTACTCGCTTGGGCCACAGTCTTTAAACGGGACGTTTCTTGCCCCCCTCTGCTGGTTGGAGGCTGCATGACCTACAGCACAACACTGGCAAAGAGACCCTGCTCCACTTTTGGGCAATGTTGGGTTGGGGGCTACTTGATGGGTCACGGAAGGTGCAGCCCCGGTAGAAAGAGTGAATCTATGATGCTGAGGCTGCGGACAAGGACTTCAAGACAAAGACATGTCCTCTCAGGTTTTCTCCTGGCTTTTCCAGTTTGTGGGAATGGGAGCCTCTTGCACTGCCTTAGAATAGAATGGGGACTGTTGAGATGAGCCTTGGTCCGAGCGCTCTCACACTCGAGAAGAACATAAGTCAAAATCTGGGAATTGTTTGCTTGTATCTTTCCTCTGAGAAAATGTATTATAAGAGATCTAGATGACCTTTTCTTGTGTACAGCATCTGCATATAGATGCTCCTCAGCTTTCAGGAATTAATCCATAAACTTCTAAAATTTCCCCAGCGAGGTTCACTTCCCTCCCCTCTCATCTAAAAAAATGTCATCTAATAATACAAATGATGTATTATTATTATCATTATATGTAGAAGCAATATTAAAATTGAACGTGGGGGTTCTGCAGTATAACCAGATGGGAATATTCAGTCCCTGGGTAAATTCTTTACAACGTGGACTCAGAAACTGTGATTTTTGTAGACTGGAATCTGTCTTGAAAATGGAAGTAGGTTAGAATGACCACTGGACAAAGGGCTGATAACTGTGAAATTGGACATTTTTCTCACAGCTCGTTCTAGCTAAGGAAGTAGACTTCTCTGCTGATCCAGTACAATAGGACCTCCTGATTTCTTGCTGTTTTGTCATGGTTTGGTACATGTAGTGCCGAGGGAGGTGTGTTTTCAAATCTGGAAGATTACACTGCTTTTTGAGGTCTTTCACTCCATTCCCTTTCCTTTCCTGCTCTGCTCTCCATTCACTTCTATCCACAGAGAAAAGCATGAGTCTGCCTACAGCCAACATAGGGCTGCAGGTCATGATCCATGCAGGAGAACTGTCGTGTCTTCCTAATAACACCAAAGAATGCCTCAATGTTTTGTCTGAGGAAAGTTTTAAAGCCTGCTAAGTCACTGGAAACTTCCTGAAGTGTTTCAGTGAATGTGATTTAACTGAGTGAACTGCAAGCTTCCCCTTGGTTTGGCAGAGCAGAAAACTGTGTATTGTAAACTGGAGAGCAGAAGTGGGGAACGACCCGTGTCGTCCTCCCCAGGTAGGGGCTGAAGCAGTGGGTCCAGACCTCTCTTCCACAGCCATCCCTTCCCCATCTCTCCCATCTCCAGCTCCTAACCTCCCCGTGTCTGTCCCCTAATGCCGCCATCACTTTGCTCTTTTCCAGATTAAAACTGAAGACCTCAGTGACTCCTTGCAATCTACAATCCCCCCCAGGTCAGGACACCTTGTACAGGGATCCTCAATGATGCCTGGAAGCCAGATTGCAGGGGTGAGTGCCTCTGTTGTACCAGGGGTGAGGAATGTCCAGGGGAAAGGCTGGTTTTGAAGCACTTGCCAAACTCAACACATCTTTTGGCGGTGACAAAAGGAGACTTGAGGATATGATGGACACTGAATCAAAAAAGTGAATCTGTGCTGGCACAAATCCACCTCCTCCTCAGCCTCTTCTCAGCAGGTCTGTGTAATGCCATCCCAAAGGATGCAGAGCATTTGAAGCTGACCCAAAGGGAGATTGGACGTGTGCTTGGGATATACTTCTGTTGAGGGTTTACTAAGTAAGAAAATCATACCATGCTCAGAAAATCCCTTGAGCTGAAAACAACTGGGGACTGAGACAACAAGGGGAAGTGTTGGATATGTTTGCCCATGCCTTCCTTTTTCCTGAATGCCTAGTTAATGCCATCATTGGAGTTATGACCCTAGACTAGATTAACTTTTAATCTGAACCAGCACAGCCAGCTTGATATGTCTGCTCCTATTGATAGACACCAGAGAAGACATTTATTCTTTGAGAGATTTTTTTTTTTTTTTTCCTGAAGAGATTTGGTCTTATTGGAGCACTTTTCTCTCCATCCTAAGCAAATGCCAACTCTTATTCCCTAATCCCCATGCAAGATGTGGGACCCTAGCAATGTGAAGGGGCACTCTCAGCATCTTTCAGTCCCTATTACCTGTTCTGGTCAGAGCAGAGTGGGGAAAGCTCAGCAGATATACAGCAAAGAGAAGAAAACATATTGGGATCTGGTGTCTGTGTCCATCACAGTGCTGGTGAACAGCAAAGCAGCTCAGCGTTGGTGGGATGGGACAGTCTGTGTGATCTTAGGGAGTGTATTCTTTGAAAAATACGATGTTTGTGAGAAACTGAGATCCAAGGGAGGGTGATTGTTACTTCTGACAAGCAGATTTTGATTTCCATTCCATCAAAAATGTCTTTAAAGCGTTAACTTTCTAAGTGAGAAGCAGGCATTCTCCCTGTGGATGTCTACATGTGCATGGAATTTCACTTTCAAAGCCAAAACCTTCAGATCCTGGAGCAGCTCTGAATCTGCAGCTCTCCTGTGCACGAAGGACACATACGTGGTGTGCCAGCAATTAAATGAGGAGTGTGAATGGGGTCAAGGGCAGCGTAAAAGAGCGGGGAGTAGGGAGCAGCCTCACAGAGAGGTGATGCTGTGTGGAGAGCTGACATCTCTGAGCTTTGCTGTTTGCTTTTCTTGTAGGATATGAGCTCTCTCCACACCCTGCAGCAGCTCGTGTTGCTTCCCGGCCACATGCAGTCCGTTCCCCAGTTTCTTCTCTCTCAGTCCCAGGCAGGGCAACAAGGTAAGAGCAACGAAAGGCACATTGCCATCAGCAGATCCCCACGTAGGAAAAGCCCTCCCTTCTGCGCCTCTGGCTTTCCCCAGCCCGATGCTGTGTCACCAGATGGGTTTCCCCGTCCCCCGTGGGGTTCCCACCCGCGGACAGCTCTCGGAATGGTCGGAGGCGGAGACGCTGCGCTGAGCGCTCCGCGAGTGCCACCTTGGGGCCGCCCCAAATCCTGCTCCGGCTGTGGGGTTGGGGATGGGAATGTCTGTGGAGGGTGAAAGGAGTCCGGGCTTAACCCATTGCTTGGGCAAGTCCTCGTGGCGCTGCCTTTATCTGCAGTATTTGCATGGCGTTCCTCCAACGAGCTCCGCACAGAAGTGCCACTAATGGAGCTCATGCTGCTTGCAGGCAGACGTAGCCCTCAGCCCCCACCCTGCCAGATGCAAAGGGGTTCACATTCGTATTTAGTCCAGCTCATAAGTCTCTCTGTACAAACCAAAACTCAAGGCTGAAACCCTAAAATGTTTGTGGCTTGAGTGAAGCTGTGTGCACAGAGCTCTGAAAAAGTATTACATTGTGGGCAAGTGGGAAAACTATCGCTCATCTCCACCCTGCCAAGTGGTGCTGAGTGATGCATCAAGAAACTCTCTGATGTATGTTTGACAATAGATGAACGTTTGACAACAGCCCAGAATGTAGTTTGTTGGAGCTGGCAGAGCCGGGATAATCTATTGCTCACCGTGTGGTTTTAGTCATATATAAAATAAGAAACACATCGTGCTGGAAAACAGAATTTAGTTTCCTTTGATGGAGTTGCTGTTTGTGCTGTGAAGCAGGTTGCTCTGGCAGCTGCAGCCCTTCCAACAGACGGTCACTTGTATGGCCGTGACCCCTTTTGCTTCCAGACTCCCAGATGAAGATGGGATGCTCTGGAGAGTGGCCAGCACGCTGTGCAAGAGCACTTCCATTTGAATAGATGACTGTCAAGTGTTAATGACCCTCTGCTGCGTGCAGGCACAGCCACTGGAGAGTGAAAGTGGAGGCACGGCTGGGTTTGGTGCTGGGAGAAGCTCAGTGAGGGTGAAGTGCTCCTCATAGCGATGAGGTGCAATGGGGCAGCCCTGAAGTCAAGCCTTGGGCTGTGCACCCTCCGTGCATCCCAAGTTCATTTGGATGGGTCATTCATTTCATGGCAGAAGGGTCTCAGCTGTGGGCTTAACCTTTGCAAGAGGCTGCAGATTTTTGGGTTGATGTCAGTGCGTTCAAGCTGTTTTTAAGGCAGAGAAGTTCCCAGGGCTGATTCATTATGCAGTGTGCAGCCCTTCAGGCAGCAGTGCTGGATACCAGAGGAGAGCTCTGTGCTGCAAAGGTGGGAGCGAGCAGCCAGGGGGATGCTGGGAATACTTTCAGCCAAAATATTGCTGCTGAAGACTTCATCTCACGAACACAGCCTGCGTCTCATCAGCTGTCAAACCGGTGATACCTGAACCCAGTCCATAATTTTCATTTCAGCTAGAGCTCAGCTCTTGCAAAGGTGTTCAATCATGTTTTTAAAGACTCCAAATGACAGAGCATCCGCCATGTCCCTAGGCAAGCCATTCCTGTGATTAATTACCTTCTCTGTTAAAAATGTGCACCTCATTACTAGCCTGCATTTGAAATTCAAAGTTGTTCCAGCATTAACGAGGGCTTACAGAGGCCCCAATCTAAATAAATAAGTGGGATCCTGCACATTCAGATCCAAACTGAAAAAGGAAGGACAGGAGATTCTGAAGATGATCTTTTTTTCCCTTTTTCAGCAGAAGTCCATGAATGTCTATAGATTTCCATGTAATTGTCAGTTCCAATCAATATAATACATTGCCTGTTTCAAGAAAGGCTACAAATCCTCACTAACCTCCACGGGCTTCACCCACAACAGGCATCTAGAGCCCAGCTAAATTTCTATGGAACTACACTGCTTTTGTTGCTACTAAATCCTTTAGGACATTCCCTGTAGGATGTATGGGCTTGTGCACGGCAGCTTGTCAACTAAACCATTACACGGTGTCCATAAATACTGCTTTCTGTTAGTTTTATAGATCTTCTCTCTCTCTCTCTTCTTTTTTTTCCTTTCATCATCTTGTGTCAGCGTATATATATTCCAAAAGACATTCAATTTGTTTGAAATAGAGCAGGGGAGGAAAGAAAGGGTCAACGTGACACTTGGAAATGAAATGTATTGTAGAGAGCAGATTGGGCAGGTTCATGAGATTAACTGCAGGTTCAGGATATTTCTAACATGATCAAGTACCTGAAAGTTGGAGTCAGCAAAGCTCCTCTTGGAAATAAGGTGCACTGTTGCAGCAGTTACAGTGATTAAGTGCTAGCAGAGATCACTGCTAAGAATGTGATGAATTCTCTGCAGCTTGACAACTAAAATCTAATTTAGATGTCTGTGGAAGATGTCTATGTCCTAGCTGAACCTGAAGTTAATGAGATCCACGCAGGGATCGATGGCGGAAGTGTTTTACCCACATCATTGCTCTAATAATCCCTTTCAGGCTAAAAGACCACGAAGTAAAATTAATAATTCGCAAACAAAACCAAAACTTTCCTGTCTCATAATCCACTTTGGAGCCATTCTCATGTGGAATGGCCAAACGTTGTGTATTCTGAACACAAGCTAGCTGATGCTTTTCAATCAGATCTTCTTGAGCCTTTCCCATGGAGCAGTGCTCTGCTCCTGGGTGCTAACGGAGGAGTCGATCTGATGGGATGTCTCTCTTTTCTCTCCCCAGCCTTACAGCCCAACATCCTTTCCTTCCCTCAGCAGCAGGGCAGCCTTCTACTCTCCCAGCCAGGACCCAGCCTGGCATCACAGGTAACTTCCCCCAGCGTGTGCTGCCAGCTGGGAAACACCCACTTGTGTACATCACTGCTTTGTTACAGGCAAAAGGCAACAGAAGTTGATTCTGTGTGTTTTTGTTGTTGACTCACAGGCCGTGGGCCGTTCTGGGCTCCCTGGCTCATCGGTCGAACCTCACCTGGATGTCCCCCAGCATCTGCAAGTGGCCAAGCACCTCACTCCATCCGGAGCATCCGAGGAGCCCAGCGACCTGGAGGAGCTGGAGAAGTTTGCTAAGACTTTCAAGCAAAGGCGAATCAAATTGGGGTTCACACAGGTGAGTAGCTTCCTCCACAGGAATGCTGGTGTCACTCAGATGGGAACACACTGGGCTTGGGGAGTTTGGGGCAGAGGAGTGGGTGGAGGAAGGGTGTATATGGATGGAGGAATGGCAGATATAATTGTAGGTATAGATTTGCTTTCTTGGGAACATCCCCTTCCAAATATGTTGTGACTTGGATGTTCCCTGGCAGGGTGACGTTGGCCTTGCCATGGGGAAGCTCTACGGCAATGACTTCAGCCAGACCACCATTTCCCGCTTCGAGGCTCTCAACCTAAGCTTTAAGAACATGTGCAAGCTCAAACCGCTGCTGGAGAAGTGGCTGAGTGACGCGGGTAGGTGACATTCCACGCATTTACTCATTTTATGAGGTGCTACAGTTCCCAGAAAGGAGCTGAAAATGAAAATAACTTGTGATCTTCTTTATCTTCCTCTTCCTCTTTCCCAAGAATCTGCTCCTTTGGATTCCTCCATGAGCACTCCCAGCTCCTACCCCTCCGTGAACGAGATGTTCGGACGGAAAAGGAAGAAGCGAACCAGCATTGAGACCAACATTCGCTCCACGCTGGAGAAAAGATTCCAAGATGTGAGGAGAGAATGTTTCAATGTCTTGGGAGCTCTCCACCACTTCTCTGTTTGTTTTGATAGCAGGTTAGGAGTGTGCTTGGGAAGATGCCTTCCTGCCCCCTTCTCTCTGGGAGCTGCTGGACAGCTCCTGTGGGTGCAGGAAGGAGCCAAGCGTTGCTGCAGTGGGTGCTGCCCAACCGTTTTGAAAGTGGATCCTTTCCCTTCTTAAACGTGAAGGTTTTCAAGAAAAATCACAACAGAGAGCGAACAGAGCTTTCAGTCACTTGGGGTACATCATCCATTGAACGTTTTTCATCCAAACTCTTTCTGACCAGCCCTCGCTTTTTCTTGTTCTCTCCATCACATCTGCCTGTATCAAGTTTTAATTTTGAGAAAGTTGATGAGGACAAAAGACAGATATGTTCAGATATTTATGGGCAACTCATTTCGTAGCGAGTACGTATTCTTTGTAACAGAAAAGCTGCCCTGGTGTTGCTGTGCAAGGTAGTTTTTCCCCTGAAGTCTCCAACTCAGATAAAAACCTCAGAGCCTAAATGCTGTTAAGTGTGCCCAAAAATAAGTGAGTCAGAAAAATAAATACATAAATAAAGGATGGAATACATTTATAAACAAGGGATGGAGGAAGAAAGACATGAAATGGTTCTTGTGAGATGGTGCAGGGCTGTACAAACAGAGCTCGGAGCTGTGTCCAATAGCCATGATCTCCCTCTCCATCAACTACTGAAGGTGCTGCTGGGATCAAAGCTCTGCTGCTTTGTGCAACAGCAGGGCCAGGCACTGTGACTCATCCCCGCTGATTCCATGGGATCTGATGTTGAATCAGAGGCACTTTTCTGGTTCACAGAACTTGATCTCTCGAAAAAATGTTTACCCTTTGCCTTAGAAGCAAATTTTCTGCCCTCTTCAGTTTTCAACCCACCCCACCCTTGTCCAGCAGCGGAAGGAATGCACTGATGCCATCAGTCTGAGACCTTCTGGGCTTTCTTTAACCTCTTGTTATTTCCTAGCAGAACCCCAAGCCCAGCTCAGAGGAGATCTCCTTGATAGCAGAGCAGCTCTCCATGGAAAAGGAGGTGGTTCGGGTCTGGTTCTGCAACCGACGCCAGAAAGAAAAACGGATCAGCTGCCCAATGCCATCCCCCATCAAATCACCCATCTACAATTCCAGACTGGTGAGATACTTGGGGTTGAGGAGCCAACTTCCACCCATGCAGAAATGCAGAATGCATTTTGGTAGTGTTACTTGTCTTTCTCACGTACTGTGCATTTCTGATTTGGCAAGTGTACTTTCATTGCCAAGACAAAAGAAATTGTGAGAGTTAGTGGGAGCGTGTCCTGTGATCTGCTGGGATAACAAGTTGCTATTGCATTTCTGCCAGTTAATAGTTGCCCAGGTGCTTCCATGAATAAAAATGGAAGGAACCTCCCTACGGTGTTGGTACCATGAGTAGGAGGGAGGGGATGTATTCACAAGCAGTATTTTATCTTAAAATCTTCTGGGTTTTGGAATTATGTGTTCGAAGGCAGAAAAACATCCTGAGAAGTTTGGCCACTTGTTGCACAACACGTTTGGTCTACAGTCGCAAGCACAAGATGCTGCTTGTGAGCCATGAATTCCTAAAGCAGCAGCTTTAGTGGATGGTCACCCTGTGAATGTGTCATGCAGAGTGTTCATCAGTCACCCTGACCAACACATTGCCTGCAGTTGAAGTATCACGGTTGGACTCCAGATGTCCCAGGCTCACTTTGATTACAGCCACCAAATTGGTAATAGTCACATGAGCATTCTCACCCATCAAGAGCTCCTCGAAGGAAATGAAGTTATTTGTGCTGAGACCAGAATGAGCTGGGGCATTGCTAAGACCATCCAGAGGGCAGCAGCTCCTACTGACTGGGCATCAGCCCTTCCAGAAAGCCTCACTTCAGGCTTTTCCGTAGCTGAACTATACACTTAGACCAGGCACATGTAATGCCCGTTCTGGTTTCTTTGTGTGACCCTGGATGTGGGAGTTGTGCTTGTCCAACAGAGGATGAAGAGATATATGGGTGGGTAGGGAGTGTGCCTGGCAGCCAGCATGCTGTGAAGGGAACATGAAGGAGTGGTGGTTTGGGATCCACACCCGCAGTGCTACTGCTGACTGCCTGCCTCTGTTCCTCCTCAGGTCTCTACCTCAGGGTCCTTGGGGCCCCTCTCTGTCAACCCGGTGCACAGAACCATGCCTGGGACAGGTAAGCCTTGACGAAGCACTTCACTCCCATTCCTTCCCTCCCTCCTCTGCTGTTGCTCTTTGGCTGCTTGGCTTCCAGGCCATGGTAACCCTGGGGAAGTATCCCAGGGGGTGAGAAGAGCAGAACTTTTCTCTTGACTGGAACACAGACATGGGAAAGCTTCTTAGGCATGCTAACACCTCCAAGATAATCCCATTGGGGTTCTGGGGTTGCACTGAGCAGCCAAAGGAGGGCACTACTACAGCACAGAGTGGGAGTGGGAGGCGGGAGGGGCTGGGGCTTTCCTTGGTGCAGAAGGGAGATCCCAGCCTCATTCTGCTCTCTCTGCCATGCAGTAACATCATCGTGTTCCCCAGGGAACTCCAGCAGACCCTCGTCCCCTGGCAGTGCCCTCCACACCAGCAGCCCCAGCACAGCCCAGAGCAACTCCAAAGCTGCCATGAACTCATCCGGTTTCAACTCTTCAGGGTAAGGTGGAGCAGGGGTTGACGTGGCTCAGACCCATAGGTATGGATGAGAGAAAAGCAGTGGGGCTTCAGGGCAGAGCGAGCAGCCCTGCAGAGGCCCCAGCAACATGGAGCTGTGTGGCAGCACGTTGTGACATACACGGGCTCTGAGCTCTCCTCGTTATCTCAGCAGATGTGCCCCTGCTGCAGCCTGCAAAGCTCTGCCCTCTGCACTCGTGCTTTCTGCTGCTCACTGCACGTGACATCACGGATGCTGCGTGGGGAGGAAGGCAGCTGAGAGCAGAGGGCATTGCGTGTAGCTCCTGGGCTTTGAGTCACGGATCAGCCCGTGCCATGACTCAGAGCTGCTCTTAAGCAGAGGAAGCCCCGCAGCCAGGTGTGGGAACCAGCAGCTCAGTGCAGGCAGCTGCTCAGAAGGACAGGGGTTTGCTGTGAGCTTCCTGTAGGGCAAAGGAGAGCTCTCTGGCTGCCAGGTCTGAGCAGGAACGCGAGCAGAATAGGAACGTTTTTTGTTTCAAGGGGAAAAGTGAACCACGTGGCAGTGGTAGCTCTGATTCACTGTGTCGCACGCAGATCTTGGTACCGATGGAACCAACCTACCTACCTCCACTGAGACCACTCCATCCCGTGTACAAGGAGCTCTGACCTCCAGCTATGGACCAACTTCTCCAGGAACAGTGCTTGGGGCAACATCGGGCAGCACGGTGCCTTCCAACCGCTGCCCAACGAAGGCCGTGCTTAGGGGAACCCCGAGCAGCAGAACTCCAGGGACTCAGGCTGCAGCTGACCTCCCCGAGAATCTGAACACCGACAGTGACATTTTAACTCTCTTCCATGCATTCGTTCGCTCCAAGAACGAGCCCTTGCTTAGCTCTATCAGCATGAAACACTGCCCTCTGCTTGCAAACCTCTGCGCTCACACCGGACTGCCCAGCAATCCCTCACCCGGAAGGATTCCTATGTCAGGACCCTCTTTTTCCCCCCCACTCATTTCAGAGCTTCCCATGAGAAGGGTCTGCCATGCTGTTACTGTCACGCACACGTACCAAACCCCAAACTGAGCCGAGGTCACCCAGTTCATTTCACCAGAGACCCGAGTCTAGATGGCAGCCATGGTTTCCCATTGGTTTCCAAGGCCAACGACTCTGTTACCNCTGCATTACTTCTGATTTTTTTTTCTCTTTCCCTCTCTTCTTTTTTTTTTTTTAATATTAAGTATTTTACAGCATTCTTTTTTTTTTTTTTAATTATAATTATTATTATTTTTTTTTTCGCTTTAAAAAAAAATTGCCTCCTTTTGCAACACGTGTGTCCAGGTCTTGTTATTGCCCGCAGCTGCCCGATGGAGGACAGAGCTGTTTGCAGCCCCGTGTGAACTCCTGACTGCAAAGACTCAGAGTCACTTTGTGTAGGTTTGATGGGACAAAGACAAGCGTTGGCCATCCCTTTTTTCCATCGTTCACCCACTGGGCTTTGTCTGATACCAAACCTCCTCAGCAGCAGTGCACGTGTGCTGGCTGCCCCGTGCTGTATGGGTTGGAGCTGTCCTGTCCTCTGCACTCCTTCCTCCTGGGAGGAGCTGTGAGATCGGAGGATGTTGGGTGCAAGAGATGCCAAAGGGTGGGAAATGTCACCTTCCAATATTGCTGGGGAGATCGTGGCCGTGCCACGACTCTTCTGGCTGAAAGAGGTAAACGCTGAATGTTGTTAAGTAGATCGGAGTGGTTCGAATTCCTGGTTGGGTTTTCAGTGGGCACAAATCAGTGAGACGAGAGTAAATGGGTATTTGGCTCACAGGTTGTAAATAGACATTTCTGAGCAGTAGATCTGGTGGTTTTTTTGTTGGTTTCTGATGGCTCTTTTTAGGCAAATGTGAGCTTTTTGTTGTTGCTGTTGTTTTGGTTTATTATTTTTTTTTCCCCTAAGTAAAATCTCTCCTTTGCTACTTCTCCTTGGGGACAGATGTATTCAATTCAGTTGTTTCTTATCCCGCTCCGTCAGTGCTGTGCCATAGGGGTCTGTGGGCTGCACGGGTGTCTCAGCTCCTTCACACAACGCTCTGAGCCCCACACTGTGCATAGAACTGCATCTGTTGCTTCACGTGAGGTGTATGGGATGGGGGCACACACTGATTGTAACGAGAAAGGGTTGGAAAAAAGACAAGGTAACCTTGTTCGGTTTTATTTTTTATTTTTCCTTTTAAACATTAAATCTTTCAGACAAAACATTAAAACAAAACTTGCTCTGTGATTTCAAAAAGAAAAAGAAAAAAAAGAATTATTTTCTGCTGGGAAGGTAGACATGCAGAGGGGGAGTACTCAGCCAAGCACTCAGGGCAGTGCCTGTCCCTCAGGGCAGTGCACAGCCCCATGCACGGGAATGGGGATGACCAATGACTCCAATCTGATGTGTTTGTTTTAACCCTGGCTGTTAGAAATGTTTATGGGCTAACGTACGGGACTGACGAATTGAGATGTGTGTGACACCCTCTCTTGTTTCCCAGCTTGTTCTCTCATTTCCTGCATGACCTCGGACAAATCACTTAATCCCCATTAAGTGATGGTGATGGTAATCCCTCCCTTCCCTTCTCCCAGCCCTCAGCTCGTGCAAAACACAATGGGTCACAAGTGGCAAACATGGCACTGCGTTGTGTTCCCTCCACAGAGGATGCTGGTTATAGTAACAGTACAAAAAAACCCTCCAGTTTCCATCTCATTCGTGCTGTGAAAGCCTCAAGTTATCTCATGGATACAAGCTCAGGAGTGAGCGTTCTGATCGCCCTCATAACCCCACCCCGCACATTTAAACAGGCAGCCCCATGCTAACCCTAAGTGCTGTGGGGTTCACTCAGCTGACAGCACACTTCAACCCTTGGTAGAGGGTCTTGGAGGTTTTCGAGCCCAAAAGTGATGTTGTTAGCACACCTGGCAGGAGATGCAGGCTTTCCAACCCTCCCACAGCCACAGGACAGCAGTGCAGGGAACAACTGCTCGTGGTGGCAGTGAGATCTCCCATAATCTGCACAACAACCCGACCCATTGCCCACGTGGACATCAGCTCTCAGTGTGTTACTGTTTGAAACACCGCTGGGTCCCATCCTACTGCTGCTGAGCATCAGGGACACAACCCTGTTCACCTCCTGCCCGCAGAATGGCTGTTCTCAAGATCTTTGGAGGAACGAGCTAACCCCACGTAGCCCCACCATCAGGCTGAGGACGTGGCATTGCTCAGGGAGCTGAGCTCTGCTCTCCTCAGCCAAAATACAGCTGGCATCCTCAGAACGGGGATGGAGCACGTACCTGGTCCAGCTGCTCAGGTGCACACAGGAGGTGCTACGACATCACAGCTGATGATCCCACATGACCACTGCAGCAACCAGAGCTGAGCAATGGGAACACCCACTGTGCTGATCCACCCATGGGATCGAGCTCTGCCCTGTTGGGGCAGGGCCGGGATTTGGATGTTTTGCCGTTGCTGTTTATTCTTTGAACAGAGTGAGCGCTGTCTGGAGGAGCGGGGCTCTGCTCCTCGCCCTCCCCAGCACTCCAAGGGCCGTCCCGGAGCATCCTGAAGCGTCTCAGTGTCCCCTCCAGGTGCGTCCCCGATGCTCTCAGCCCTGGGCTCATCTTCCTGGTGGTGGCAGTGTACAGACCGACGCTCCTGCACCTGCAGCTGAAATCCAGGCTCATGTTATGGTGGCTCTGGGCCTGAGCTGCAGTGGGACCCCCTCCAAAAACACCCTGAGATGAGGAGACACATAAGATTTGAGTGCTTATTTCCACCACCCGCATGCAGCCCTGTGGCTGTAGGGAAGGTTTGGGGTTGTTGGGGACGCAGAGCTTCCTTCACACAGATTTTTAAGCAAAATGAATAAACAGAGCCAACGCAGCGCTGACTCCGAGGACTTGGGAGCAGCGTGGCCCTTCCTGGTTACTCACCTCTGTTCTGGTTCACTCTTCCTGTTCCTGACATCCCCAGCGCATCTGTACTCGCTCCCCAGCCATGAACACCCGCAATCCCATCCACTCCTCCCACCAGAACGGCGTCTCCGCGACGGCGTGCGAGACCGGACGGAGAACTCCGAAAAAAAAAAAAAAAAAAA
>VXAB01004134.1:130332-140953 GCA_013399175.1 Odontophorus gujanensis | reverse complement strand
CCACCAAATGGTGTTCCCCGTCCCTATGGGGTGAGCGGAGGGCAGGAGGTGGGCGGGCAGAGGGAGGAGGGCAGGAGGATAAAAGCAGCCGGAGCGCTCCGCACCGCCTCTCCGGGCTGAGCCGCTCCCGCAGAGCCGCGAGGGAGGGAGGGTCGCTCCGGGCGGGTGAGCGGTGCGGGGGGGGGGGGTCTGCCCGGCCTCGGGTGCACCCACCCCCATCCCAGGGGTGTGTGGGGCCGGATAGGGCGGGGGTGCGGTGATCGGGTTCGTTCCCACGCGGCTTAGGGCGGGGGAAGGATGAAGGGCGTGTGGGGAAGCGGTGCTGAGTGGAGCCGGCTGTGCGCAGCCGAGCGCTGCGCTCGTGGGGAGGGTGCGAAGGGAGCTCTGGGTTTCTTGGGCACGGGTTAGGTGAGCATCCCTCTGCTCACAGCTCCCTTTTCTCTCCGTTTCGCAGGATGGTCCCCATCGCCCTCCAGGTGCTCGGCAGCCTCCTGGTCTGGCTGTGCCTCTATGCCACCTTCTGCCGCTGGAACGGGCACTGCTCCCCCGAGTGGAACTGCCGCCTGGTCACCCTGCTGCATGGGGCCACTGCCACCTGCCTGTCCGGGTACATCGCCCTCTGGGATGGCCCCTGGCCTCTGAGCCACGCAGGTGTGTTTGGGGCCTCACCCTGACACATCCCCACGTCATCCCAAAGGGACACGGTTCTGTCTGTTGTGAGTGGGGATCTGACTGCTTTTGCTGTCCGTCCTCCCCCACGTGTGTTCTGGGGGCCTATCCAGTTCCCCACTTCTTCCTCAGCAGCTCTTACCTCCTTTTGTTGTCCTACCCAGGCACTTGCTGAGGGTTCTCAGCTTGAATTTCATTGTGCTGTCAGGTGTGGCAATGTGGAGAGCAGGCTCGATGCTGTTTGTATCTGGAAGGGTATAATAGCACTGGCACCAGAGCATGGGCTTTTGTTTGTGCTTTTCTATCATTAAATCACAAATGGTGCTGTTGGTGGGGTCAAACTGTCCCACCCTCCTTTCTAAAAGGGTGGAGAGGAAGGGAGAAATGTGGTGTGGAGAGCAGAGCTGTGTCCTGGTACTTGTCCCATAGGATAAGCTTGGAAAGCAAAGGGCAAAACTCACAACCTGTATTGCCCCGTGTTCCAGCAAGAACATCTTGAGTGAGACCCCACGTTTATGATGTTTTTCCCTTTCAGGTTCCCCAAACACCGCTCTCCAGGTCCACGTGCTGTCCCTGACTCTGGGTTACTTCATCTTCGACCTGCTCTGGTGCCTGTACTTCCAGACAGAGGGACACCTGATGCTGCTCCATCACACGCTGAGCATCTGCGGCATGATCCTGGTGCTGGGGCTGGGCAAATCTGCGACCGAGGTCAACGCAGTGGTGTTTGTCAGTGAGATCACCAACCCGCTGCTGCAGACCCGCTGGTTCCTGCGGGAGATGGGCTGCTACCACACCTTCCTGGGAGAGGTGGTGGATTTCTGCTTCGTGCTCCTCTTTCTGGTGCTGCGCATTGGAGGAGGAGCTCTGATCATGTACGCCATGGTGACGGCTCCGGATCCCAACTGGATCCTCAAAGGGGGAGGCCTGGCCATGTACATCGTGTCCTTGGGGTTCATGGTTGAAATCTGCCGCTTCGTCAGGAGGAAGGTGTTGAAAAAATACCATACCTGGATGTGCCTGCGGAGTGTGAATGCACCCGTGAGGACAAATGGGCACGTGGCAGCTCACTGACGGTGGTTTTGGATGGGGTCCTGGCTGCTGGAGCCCATTCCTGTGACAAGAGCTCCTTAAAGTGATGTGAAACTGACATCCTGGCACTGGCCCTGAAGGAGATGGGTGGTCTGTAAGCATGCAGGAAAGCTGACCGAAAAGGGAATTCAGCAGGAGCGCAAGGAACTTGGCGTGTGTGCTGAGCTGCTGTCCCTGGCTGCTCCCTCTTCCAGCCCATAATGCACAGCCTGCAGCATGGCCATGCCAGACCCCTCCAATCCACAGCCCATAGTGCACAGCCTGACTGCCCTATGGTTGTGTTGGAGGCGGTGTTATCTCACAGTGCAGTTGGAATATCTGATCTGGAACATCTCGGCCTCTCCCCAGTGGAGCCAGGTAGGGGTGTGGCCCAGCCAAGATGTACTGAGCATCGTTCTCCCTTCAAATGGGATGAAACATTGGACCAAGAACTTGAATGAGAGCTTGTGAACAAGGCTGAAGCCCACATAGGGGGATGGAGGGGCTGTCCTTGGTGTGATGTGGTGGTACGGTGGTACGTGAGGGTGAGGCAATGTTCTACCTCGTTGTTTTTAGCAATACATTTCCTTCCTTTTAATGCTTGCATTCAAGGAGATACTGATCTCGGAGCAATGTGACTTCACTGGGTTGGTCAGTGCACACCCCTGTTCCTTACAAACAGCAGTCCAGAACCAGAGCTGTGCTGAACACCTGCTCATGGAGCACACCACCTCGCCTTGCACTGCTTTCAGGAACTTGGATGCTATGCGTGTGAGGGCTGAACCCCCTCTGGATGCTGTGTCTGTCCTGGAGCTGACTTGCTTCAGGCCAGGAATGCTGAATGCAAGGCTGACGGGAACCTGGTGTTAATTTGCAGGGGTGGCAGTGATGTTGAGGTGGATCTCAGTGTGACATCACTCCATACAGGTCTCAGCATATGGATCAGTTCTCTTCTTTACCTCTCAGAATCGTGTTCTGACTTTCCCCTGGGGTTGTAATGTGAATTTCCCTTGACCTGTGTCAGCATCCTGCTGGACCTCGAGGCCCCCAGAGCTCCTGGTGGCCCTTGTCACATATGTCACCACCATGGGGTGCAAGAGGGGAGTGCTGGTGTCACCTCTTTGCCCTTATCTTACCAGCTGGGCTCTGCTTGGTGCTGATACCTGGGCTGCAAGGTGTCTGGAGAGATAAGAGCTAATAACAGGAACAAACTGAACTTTAGATGTGCCCTCTGGATGCCGTGCAGACCACAGGCACAGGGCAGGACCATGGGGTTGGGCAAATGGAACCTGGCCCTCCTGGGGGGAGAGGGCTCCTTGGAGTCAGGCATTGCTGAGAGAGCTCTCTGCAGTGGTCAACTTCCAATAAAGTTGCATTCTCATTTTAGAAGGGAACGGTTGCTGTAAGTTTCTTTTGTCCTGGGTCTGAAGGAGGCAGCTGGAGCTAACAAGGCTGGGCTGGATGAGGCAGCCTGGTCTGGTGGCTGGAATCCCCCCATATCCCAATACCCCTGGTTATTCCATGCAGCACAGCTGACTGCAGCTGTCCTGTGGGGTGGGAAGCAGTGTTCCCTCATTGCTGTGTCTCAGCTCAGGCATGGCTTTAGTGTTAAACCTCCACTGTGATGCTGGAAGAGCATCTGGCTTCACCATCCCATTGCATTTCCTACTTGCTAACCTTGAAAAGGATGTGATTTTTCTTAATGCTGGCACCTAAATTTTCTGTTAAACTTCTGTAGGGGGGATTATCATCACAGAAAGAGACAGCTGCTGTGCAAATGACTGTCAGCAGGGGTTTCTGTCCAGGGCTGTTTTGCTGAGTGCTATTTGTCTGAGGTCAAAGTGAGCCAGCACAGCGCAGCCTGCTTGTTGGGACGGCTGACTGTGCACAAAGCAAACAAGGAAATGAGTGTGTGTGCAGCACCTCACACCAGCTCCCGTCCATCGGGTGAGATTTAACGTGCCAGCTCGCTGCCCACGCTTTGTTTGTGTCGTATGATCCAGAAAACAAACCACACAGCTCCTCTAAGTGACCTCCAGCACCACACGGTCCTCTTAGGGTTCAGAGCCTTCTTAGGGCTGACACCATCACCGCTGTCCCCACCTCGGGGAACGAGCTGAACGCCAGCTCCATCCCATCTACAACCGGGGCTGCCACAAGGAGCGAAGATGCGATGATCCCTGCCGATGTCAGCAAGGATGCTGCAGCCGCCGTGGGCAGAGGGCCCCATCCCCACCCTGCGGTGACTGCCGTCCCTCCTCCCCGCCGCCAGGTGCCCCCCGCCCGCTGCTGCCGTTTCCTCTTCCCGGCGGCCCCATTGCCGCGGCTCTCGGAGCGGAGGGTCCCGCAGCGCTGGGACCGCAGGTGGGTGCGGGGCTCCGGGCATCGCATCGGGCAGCGCGGGGCGGAGCGGGACCGGAGGCGGCGGGAGGGGCTCGGGAGGGCTGCGGGGTTGCTCCGCTCGTGCGGGTTTTGGGACGCGTTTAATGGCTCTGGAGGTTGCTTTCGTTCCTTGCCCCCCAGCGATGCTGATGGTAGAAGCCTTCTTTTGAAAGTGATAGCGAGGATAATAACGTCACCGCTGCGTTTTTTTAAAGGGTGTTGGCCTTTTCAGGGGTGTAATTCGGGGATGCAGTACGTACTGTGTGTTATCGCGTTTAGTTTTGATGGGCGATCGGAAGGAGCCCCCCACTTGTTGGGCGGAGGAAACACTCGGGAGGTGGAAGAAACCCACACCTTTCGGGTGTAGGAAACACTTGGGAAATGTGCTAAGGTCACTCGTCCTCTCCTGGTGCTCAGATCCCTTCCGCCGCTCAGGATTCCTCCTCCCACACTCACCGTGACCCGGGTGCCTCGAGCTGTGCGGCCGTCACCGGTCGGAGCGGTTCGTCGTGTCCGTGTTTCATCTCCCCGTGCTCCCATTATAACTTAATGGCTTTGTTTATCCCGCCCTGGTGACGCTTACAACAGGCCGGGCAGGACGGCTGCGGGTCAGCCCCGACCCCGCACCACGTGCGGTCCTCCCGGTGTTCCCCATCGCCAGAACTTGGTGACACAGCCGTGACACGGCTGGAAAAGGTCCCATGACTCAGCTCCTTCTGAGCCATAAGGATACGTACGTCGTATGTGGGCATCGCTGCTGATCCTTTTGCACCTCACAGGTTTGAAGGTCTTAGTGCCAGGAGGAACGGGGTGAGGTCCCCAGCTGGGAGAGCTCAGGTTTTTGCCACATCTCAGTCCTCCTCTGCTCATCGCTTTGGTGCACCCCTGGGGGAGCAGCGGGGTGGGAAGGCTTGTTAGCATTGGAGCTAGCAAGAGAGCATGTGTTTTGGGGGTTTTCTTGGGTTTTGTGTCAGGAGAGGAGGAACCCAGGTGGCAAACAGTACGTCTGGTGGAGCAACACACAGACGGACCATTGAAGGGCAGGATAGGAAAGGGAAGGGGCAGGAGTAACTCTGCATCTAGATGTGGAGCTCCTCTGCCCGTCCCTTGGGATGAGCACCAGCACATCCCAGCAGGCCCAGCTGACATCATCGAATTTTAGAGCTCCTGATGCCTTTTGTCCTTCCATCCCCGTGGCAGGATGCTGCTCGCCCTGCCCCTGCGGGCAGCCTGCAGCCTGCTGGCCTGGCTTTCCCTCTACACGTGGTTCTGCCATCGCTACAAGCACCGGAGCTTTGAATGGAGCTGCAGGTTGGTCACGCTGACCCACGGCATCCTCGCCACGTGTCTCTCTGCTTATATTGGCTTCATCGACGGCCCCTGGCCTCTGAGTCACCCGGGTGAGTGGCAAGAGTTGTGGTGCTGAGTCCTCCAGTGGGTGACATCACACGGTGGGATTTTCCTGTCAGCCCAGTGTGGATCCTGGGATACAGCATGGGCTCCTGCTCGCTGCCTCTGTCCCCTAACGCTCTGCCCGTTGTCTCTGTTGCAGGATCCCCAAACACCACCCTACAGGTCCACGGGCTGTGCCTGAGCCTGGGCTACTTCCTCTTCGACCTCTGCTGGTGCGTGTACTTCCAGACAGAGGGTGCCCTGATGCTGGCCCACCACCTGGTGAGCATCGTGGGCATCGCTGCGTCGCTGGCGCTGGGCGAGTCGGCCGCCGAGGTCAACGCCGTCATCTTCGGCAGCGAGATCACCAACCCGCTGCTGCAAGCTCGCTGGTTCCTCAAGGAGATGGGCTGCTACCACAGCCTCACCGGGGACGTGGTGGACTTCTTCTTCGTGGTGCTCTTCACCGGGGTGCGGATCGGAGTGGGGGCCTGGCTGATGTACTGCGAGTTGGCCTCGCCCAAGCCGCGGTGGTACATCAAGCTGGGCGGTGTCGTCATGTACGCCGTCTCCTGGGTTTTCATGGTCAGCATCTGCCGCTTTGCCCGGAGGAAGACCATGAAGAAGTACCACGCGTGGAGAAGCCAGAGGGGGGAGGAGCTGTGCTTGAGAACGAACGGGCATCTGAAAAGCCACTGATGCTGAGTAAGGAGTTCCTCGAGCTCACGGGCTGGCAAGGAGGGGATCGTGTCTGAGGTGCCGCTGTCAGGAGAAGAGCCAGCACACGTTAGCAGTTCTGGAGCCAAACTTATTTCTGGCATAACTCCATTGAAATCCGTGGAGCTATGCCATGGGTTCGTGGGATCTTTAGCACATGGCCTGGCAGAGGCTGGCTCAGCACGTACATAAGCACACCCTGAACAATATGAGTGAAAGAAGGGCTACCTTTACCTCCAAAACACAGCTGGTCCAGCAGTGCAGGTGTACATAGCAGCTTACTCCTTCAGCACTGGTTTGATCTTGGAAGAGATGGGAAAATAGTAGTAGGTGTTGGTGTTCTGTGTTCTGTACTGTCTAGACAGCTAGACAACTCTTTGTCCTGCTAGGAAGAAGCATGCTGTAGTGTTCTGTGGGAGCTGGGGTTCTTGGCTCATCCTGCGCCCTGTTGGGTGACCTTGGGCAAGTCACCAAACTCCCTAACTCGGTACCTCATTTCCCCATCTGTGAACGGGGAGGTGATGGAGCTGGTCCATCTCTTGTGCACTTTCAGACCTTTACTCGAGAGGTGCTATAGAAACACAAAGCAGTGGTTATCTTCACTTTGTTCACCATCCCCACGTTTCCTTTGGGAGAAGTGATTTTGGTGGCTGGGCTACAATGTGACTGCAGACCGCAGCGTTTTCGGTAGGTCGTTATTTCCTATTCTAATTCCATTCTGTAACTTATTTGATAACATATGGGTAACTTATTTTTCAGTAGTGTCAGCAGCTCTGCTCAGTGCAGGCACCTTGCAGGACTTGGTGCTCTGAACCCAAAAGGCGCTGCCCCCGATGCGAAGCACTTTGAGGACTTTTTCCCTCTTCTTCACCCGGACTGTTCGAGCTCTACCCACGCATTTCAAGTCCTGCTAAAGCATCCTGGGTGAGCAGCAGTGTCCTTTAGGAGTAGCCCCATCAGGACTTGGTGTGAGTGGTTTTCTGGATGGGCCCCTCACGTGGGCACTGCTGTGTCTGCAGAATGGCAGCTCCTCTGCTGTGTGTGTCGGTCATTCCAGATTCAGGTTGGTGGATCTGAACCCAGAGGCTTTCGTGGCACTTAAAGATAGTGGAGGACTGTGGGTGCTGGAAAGATGACTGGAAAATGCAGCTCACTTAGAGTGAGCATTGATGTTTTTCCCCAGGGCCATTGATATCAGTATTTTGTGGGATCTGTAGTTAGAGAATGTCCAGAATACATCTCCAAAGCATGCAGGTTAGGGTGTGATGTTACAAAGCAAAGCTTATCATCTGCCTGCTGGGCTCCAGCATGGAATCCCAGACCCTGGGAAGAACTACAGAGCTGTGAGCCCACGGTGGGACCTGTACTCAAGCCATTCTGCAAGTTGTAAAAGGGAGCTGCAGAACTAGTGCGAAATAATAACCCGTGTTTGAATTACTGTGTAATAGCAACTAATGTTCCACCAGTGAATGGTGTAGATGCTTTGTATGATGTTTTTATAAAATAAAGATTATTTAATTATTTGAGGAATCCAGTTGATGTCTTTGAGTGCAGTTCTTCTGCCATGCTTGTATCGTTGCACAGGTTGGCACTGCCAGTGCAAACTGTGTGTCGTGTCAGAAAGGTGAAGGCCTATGCAGTGTAACTGATGAGAAACAACACTGTTCTTCATCTCTTCAGGTTTTACCATGATAACAAATCCCTTTTCCAACTGGGAGACTCCATGGCAGTGCTCGCAGCAGCTTTGCCCTCACGCATGCTGCTGCTTTAATTATGCTGATGTGGAAGGAAAGCTTAGTGCTATAAAAATGCTGGCTGTGGCGTGGCTTATCCAGGTTTAGGCGCTGTAATGCGCTGTTGCAGTGGAAGCCCTGGTAGATTAGCCCATCTGTGTCTCAACAGAGTCAGCAAAGTATTGTATGTTTCCCTGGGACTTAAAGCAAAGAGCGGCCCTGCATGCAATTCCAGAGGGCTGGATGCAAAACAAGCTGCCTGTCTCTGTGGGAAGCAAACTGTGTGCCTATGTTAAGGTGTGAGATGCTAAAAGGCTCCCACACATCAATGAGGAATTCGAGCAAATAGCAGCAGTCAGAAGACTTCGTCTGTTCTGTTTTTATGGTGAAGGTCAGCACGGCTCAGCTAAGAGACCTGCAGCTCTGAGTCAGAGCCTGCTGGTTTACAAAGCTGTCTGTCTGAGGTCTGCAGGGGACCACTGCTGTGATGATCCCCAGGTTGCTCTGATGGTTTGATTATCCCATCTGAAACCAGTGTGAAGTTGTCCTTGGGATAGAATGATGTGGTCTACCTAGACTTCAGCAAAGCCTTTGACACTGTCTCCCACAGTATTCTCCTGCAGGAACTGGCAGCCTGTGGCTTGGACAGAAACACTGTGCTGGGGAAGGAGCTGGCTGGAGGGTCACCAGTGGTGTTCCCCAGGGGTTGGTGCTCTTCAATACCTTTACTGATGACCTGGATGAGGGCATTGAGTGCACCCTCCGTCAGTTTGCAGATGACACCAAGTTGGCTGGACGTGTCAATCTGCCCAGGGGTAGCGAGGCCCTACAGAGGGATGTGGACAGGCTGGATTGCTGGGCTGAAGCTGATGGGGTGAGGTTCAACAAAACCAAGTGCAGGACCCAGCTGGGGTTGTTGTGATCAAACAACACTACAGGGTTGGGGCAGAGTGGCTGGAAGACTGGGTAGAGGAAATGAAGCTGGGGGGGTTGATTGATGCTCAGCTGAATGTGAGCCAGCAGTGTGCCCAGGTGGCCAAAAAGGCCAATGGCAATCCTGGCTTGGATCAGAAATAGTGCTGCCAGCAGGAGCAGGGAACTAATTGTCCCCCTGTACTCAGCACTGGTGAGGCTGTACCTCGAGTACTGTGTCCAGTTTTGGACCCATCACTTCAAGAAGGACATTGAGGACCTGGAGTGTGTTCAAAGAGGGGCAACGAAGCTGCGAGGGCTCTGGAGCACAAATTTGATGAGGAGTGGCTGAGGGAGCTGGGATTGTTCAGTGTGGAGGAGACCCAGGGGAGACCTTATTGCTCTCTAACAACCTGAAGGGAGGTTGTAGTGAGCTGGGGGTTGGCCTCTTCTCTTGTGTAATTAGTGATAGGATGAGAGGGAGCGGCTTCAAGCTGCACCAGGGGAGGTTCAGGCTGGATGTTAGGAAATACTGCTTCTCTGAAAGAGTGGTCAGGTGCTGGAATGGGCTGCCCAGGGAGCCGGTGGGGTCACCGACCCTGGAGGTGTTCAAAGAATATTTGGATGTTGTGTTGAGGGACGTGGTTTAGTGAGAGCTATTGGTGATGGGTGGGCGGTTGGACTGGGTGATCCTGTGGGTCTTTTCCGACCTTGGTGATTCTGGGGCTCTGTGCTTCTATGCCATTCGCAACTGTTCATACCCAAAACGTGAAGCTGCGAGCGGTGCATCAGGGCGTTAAGAACCTCCTGCCTGTGCTCACGCTGAGCCCGTAGAGATGCCGACCCCGATCGGGTGGGTGCTGAGCTCCTCTGGGAGCACGAAGCGGCCCTACAGGGCTTCCCCAGCAGATGGCATCAGGGCCCCGGCTGAGCCCGGAGCCGGGCTGTGATGGCAAACCCCTCCCAGTCCCATCCGAGGCACCCCCAAGGATCTGGCATTTTCTTGCTACCCTTTAAGAGTTGATCGCTCGCAGGACTCAGCGTTCCTCGCACAGTCAGAGCCCTCCTGACTGTTCTGCGTGCTCGAAGTGACAGCTGGGGACAGGCTGCTGGATGCCTGGCTTCGTCTGGCAGCACTAGCTGGAATTTTGGGCCGAGGAAGGCAGTCAAGATTCATTTTAATTGCTACCGCACAGCGTAATTACTTATTGAGAGGGGAGGTCTCCCAGCCGTGCCCGCACAGCGCTGGGTGTTCCCCGGAATAAAGGCACGGAGGGATTTATTGCAGAGAAAGTACGAAAAAAAGAGCTCCCATAGGTATGTGTCTGGTGGATGCACGCCCGCACTCCTTTCTTTTTCTCCTTTCTTCCCCTGGAGGAAACCAGAAAAGGAAGCGCAGATGCTCTGCGTGTCTATGAGCGCCGTTTAGAAAATGATTTCATCCCACGCTTCCCCTCTTTGCTCCTAACTTCTCCAAAACAACAAACCCATCAAAGGGTTGCTCCTTTATCTCCACAGACGCCCCGAGCAGCCCTGCCTCGCTGCAGGCTGAGCCCGAACTCCTCGCTGCGAGCAGCGGGTACCGCTCCGCATCAGCGCTGCCGTCCGTGCGGGCACACCGCGTCGCGGGATCTCTTTGCGGCGGAGGGATACGGCGGAGCGCTGCCGGCTGCGGCGGGGAGGAGAGGAAAAGGGAAAAAGAGGAGGAGGAGGAGGAGGCGGTGCAGCCCCGCTCCGCTCAGCGC